>JASCIV010000821.1:0-11728 GCA_030374735.1 Gracilaria caudata
GGGGAACTCGAGGGCGGAGAGCGGTGAACATTCAGGCTCGGCGCGCCGCGATTGGACGACGCGCGCGCACCAGTCGCTTCGCGAGAGGCCGCCCCGTACTTTTTGCACACGTCACGCGCATGACCGTGCGCAGCGAGTGCGGGCTCACGCGCTCGCTGATTCGTCACGCGTGGCCACGTGTGCGCGCGACGTGCGCGCGCCGGCGCCGCTCGCTGCGCGGAGGCGTTGGCGGTTGGCGCGCGCGTGCGGCGCGTTGCGCGCATGCGAGTGCACGTCGGGCGGCGCGTGTTGGCGCTGCGGCGCGCCGGTCCGTGTCGCTTGGCGCCAACTGCGCGCGCCCGCCGTCAGTGACTTGTCTGCCCCCCGTGCCAACGCGCTCCGTCGTCACCGCGGCCCGTCTTCGTCGCGCCGCCGCCCGTCGCCGTCCGCCTGCTGCCGCGTCTTGCTCGCTCGTCATGTTGTGCGTCCGTGCAGAACGTCGCTACTTTAAAAACTGCGCCATTGCGCGCTGCCTCGCGCTGATCCCCCCCCACACGCCCCCTCCCGCTACGCTCCGTGAGAAGCGCCCTGCAGCCACCGCTTCGCAATGTACGTTGTTCCCAGGAGGAGTCTCAAGCTAACCATCTTGTCGTGCGAGGCGCTGCCGCCAATCACGTCTGATCGACTGTGGGCGAACGAGCGTGTCAGAGCTGAGCACGACACGCTCAAGCGCAAGCGTGACCAAGCCGAACGACTACTGCGTCAAAACGCGGACAATGCCTCAGACTATTCCGATGAATCCATGCTTATGTCATTTAATATCGGCCCCAGTGCGCTCGGCTCGCCGCAGGTAGCGTTGTACATGGAATACCTCAGGGCGGTGGGCGGTCTGCAGGACTTTCACGCCATGTACGGCGATTCGGCCGCGTCGGACAAAAAGATTGCGCCCAACTGCTACGCTAGCGTGACACTGGAGCGCAACAGCCTGGCGCCGCCGCTGGCGGTCACTGAGGTGAAGCGAGCCAACTACGACCCGTTCTGGAACTGCACCACCGAGGACATCAACATAGATCTGATGCTGTTGTGCGGCGAGATGGAGAGCGCCACGTACCTTTACTGCCAGCGCCTCAGAATGGCGGTGTACCACGACTTTGGCTTTGGACAGGATGCCAGTTCCACCGGCTGGAAGCACGACAAATCGCGCGACGGCTTGCTCATCGGCGAGGCTTTTCTCGCGGTGGGCGATTTGTTTGCTGACCCGTGCCAGAAACGGCATGAATTGAAGGTGTACTCCAGCGATCACACTCTGATCTCCGGCTGCACGCTGCACATTGAGACACAGGTGTGTTGCAAGAGCGCGAAGGTGCCCAGCGCGTTCCCCTATCAGGGCGCATTCCCAACCATGATTCCAGTGGAGATCGAGAAGGACTGCGGAACAGGCGAGTCGGCCAAAAACGAGTGCGCAAACAACTGCGGTGGTGCTGACGTGGCGCTAAGCGTTTGTGAGTCCATTTCTTTGCCGTCCGCGGTGAGGCTGGCCGTGGGCTCCTCAAAGGGCTCGCGCAAGTGCAAGACCACGTGCAAGACCACGTGCAAGTCCAAGTGCAAAAGCAAATGCAAGTCGCATAGATGCTGACGACAGCGCTTTTTCGGCGGCGGTTCCCTTTTTCTGACGTGAGCGCGGCGTGACGGGCAAATGCCTCGGCGTTACGCGTGCGCGCATTGTAAAGCTTGGAAAACGGCGATTCACATTAGGATGACCTAACATAAACACTTTTATAGTTGCCGATGCTCACGACATGCGCCATGCGGCGGCGCGATGGAGGCGCTGCGGCCGTCGGGCGCGGGCGCGGGGCGCGGGGCGCGGGGCGCGGGCACGTCCGCGTGGGCGAAAAGGACGGGCGCGTCCGTGCGCGCACTGTTTGCGTTTTATGTTACAACGCATCGAAATGCGTGCGCGCTGCAATGTAGCGCTGCGGTGGACGCTGCGCGATTTGCGCGCGGAACGCGCGGCGCCGGTTCGCCACGATGATGACGCGCCAATTGACTGCTGCGCGCGAAGGACGGGCGCGGCGCGTGTGAATTTGAGGTCAGCTGTGTGTGCAGTGCACACTGCACAGTGACGTGCCGATTGCGCGCGCGCATGACGTAAATTGACTCTGGGAGTCAAATGCGTGATGTAATTGCGCGCATGTGCTTCCATTCGCCGCTCTGCGCCCAATGAATGGAAGCTGCGCACCATCTTGGCTGATGATCAGCGGAAACGGCACGAGCGCCGTTCTGAGAAACCCCGCCGCCGGAGTCCTGCTCCGCTTTGTAAGCGCTGATAAAGCCTTGGACCAGTTTGTGAAAGCTATCCGGGGAGTGTCCCCCTGTATTCCTTAACGAAACAGAAATCGTTGCCACATGTCGCGCTCAAAAGTTCCTGCGTGTGCGTTATTAGATACAGCTAGATACGACTACGTTTATACCTGCCACAGCTTCTTGCCACAGAGACCACAATAACACAGCAGAGAAAAACGATGTCCCCGGTATCCAGCAGAAGGTTCATCACGAGTGCGACCGAGTCAGTCTCTCTCGCAAGCTCCACAATGCAGCGCGCGGTGCGACGGTCCAGCCACCGCCCGGTGCTGTGCCACAAACGCCCATTCTCCAGTCTGAGATGCGCCGCCTGCGACACGAGCGCCTTTTGCGCCGCGCGTATTTTTCTTGGCCACTGTGAGGCGTCGTGCGCTCGGGCGCTGATGGCGCAACTGCGGCAATGCGTTCTGATTTCGGCGCGCCAGAATGGGCCGATGGCGTCTGGCAGACTGGCAAGCCGGCGAGCGGCCCACTCGAGCTTTGTGGCCGTTCAGCAATTTGCGATCGGTATTTATTCGAACCCCCATTTCGCGCCTGACACCGCCAATATCTGCCGAGCACTGCAAGCATCCCCCCCGCCTTGTCTGTAACATCGCTTCGAGTTAGTCCGTTCTTCGTACGGCATTAGATCTCTTTCAAAGCTCTTCTTTTTGCTTCACACATCTGCATCGTCAAATCATCATGGCGGAGTGCTACGTGAACGGCCATTACAACGACGCTTTTGCCGGCTTTGACGGCAATCGTCCCGTGGACCAAGTCGATCCGGAGCTGTACGAGCTTCTTCGCCGCGAGAAGCAGCGCCAGTATGAGGGTGTCGAGCTGATCGCCAGCGAGAACTTTACGTCTCGCGCCGTCATGGAGGTGCTCGGCTCGTCGTTGACCAACAAGTACTCGGAGGGCCTTCCTGGTGCGCGTTACTACGGTGGAAACGAAGTCATCGATGACATTGAACGTCTGGTGCAGAAGCGTGCACTCGAGTGCTTTGGTTTGGATCCCGCTGCCTGGGGCGTCAACGTGCAGCCGTACTCCGGCTCCACCGCCAACTTTGCGCTCTACACCGCCGTATTGAACCCGCACGACCGTATCATGGGCCTTGATCTTCCGTCCGGCGGTCATCTCACGCACGGTTTCTACACGGCGAAGAGAAAGATCTCGGCCACCAGTGTGTACTTTGAATCGCTTCCGTACAAGGTGGATGAGAAGACTGGATACATTGACTACGACAAGCTGGAGGAAAGTGCGCTGCTGTTCCGTCCCAAAATGCTCATCTGTGGCGCCAGCGCGTATCCTCGCGACTGGGACTTTGATCGTCTGCGCAAGATTGCAGACAAGTGTGGCGCACTGCTCATGTGCGACATGGCTCATATCTCCGGCCTGGTGGCCACTGGACATGCGTCCAGCCCGTTCAAGTTGTGTGACTTTGTGACGTCCACCACGCACAAGAGCTTGCGCGGTCCGCGCCAAGGTCTGATCTTCTACCGTCGCGGGCCCATTCTGGATGCGGACGGCAACCACACTGGAAACGAGTACAAATGGGAGAGCAAGGTGAACATGGCCGTGTTCCCGGGCTGCCAGGGCGGCCCGCACAACAACACAATCGGCGCTCTGGCGGTGGCATTGAAGGAGGCCATGCAGCCGGATTTCAAGCAGTACTGCAAACAGGTGTGCGCCAACGCGCGCACGCTCGGGGAGCAGCTTGTGAAGAAGGGATATTCGCTGGTGACGGGCGGCACGGAGAACCACCTGGTGCTGTGGGATCTCCGCCCGCACGGCGTGGGCGGCTCCAAGGTGGAGAAGGTGTGCGACCTTGCCCACATCACGCTGAACAAGAACGCGGTGGCCGGCGACACGTCGGCGTTGAACCCCGGAGGCGTGCGCATCGGCGCGCCCGCGATGACGTCGCGCGGGCTGGTGGAGAACGACTTTGTGCAGATCGCGGAGTTTCTGGACAGGGCGGTGACGCTGGCGATCAGCATCCAGAAGGAGACTGGCACGAAGATGAAGGACTTTACGCCGGCGGCCGAGAAGGACCCGGGCGTGAAGGCGCTTCGTGAGGAGGTGATTGAGTTTTCCAAGGCGTTCCCGATGCCCGGTGGAATTCTCTAGTAGAGAGAGGTAGGCGCTAAAGACGTGCGGCAAAGGCGGTAGTAGTGTTTGCCGTAGAGATCGGACTTTAGTGTTTATTATTGAGTTGTGTGCGCGCGTTACACTGCACTTTTAAAGGAAGGTAAACGATGCGCAGGAAAGCGATTGACGTGTTAACAGGCGCAGTCAGGAGGAGGGCCTGGGCGGGCGGTGTGAACGCGAACGCTTGGACTTCTTGCGTATGGCGGGCTTGAGACGCGGCACGGCGTACGGCGGCGCGGCGCTCTTTGGCGGCGCAAGAGGCGGTCGCGGCGGCGGCGGCGGCGGCGGCGGTGGCGAAGGCGGCGAGGGCTTCGACGGAGGCGACAGCGACGGTGGCGACGGGTGAGAGGGAGCGCCATCGACGCGCTCGTGGGCGGCGCGCTCGTACAACTTGTTGAAGCCGCCAAAAGAGCGGCGCGCGGCGCGCGCCGGCGCCTGTTCGCACGCGCAGGTGTCCAGCACCACGCGCGGCGCCAGCGACGCGGCGGACGGCGGCGGCGCGTGCCACTGCGCGTCGCGACGGCGCTGCGCCGCGGCGACGGACAGCTGCGCGCGCAGCTCGCCTTCGGCGCGGCGCTGCATGAAGCGCATGGCGCGCAGGCGGCCGCTGAGCGCGCGCTTCGGCGGCGGCGATTGCGACGGCGGCGACGGCGACGGCGGCGCGGCCATCACGGCGGGGCGGGCGACAGCGGCGGCGGCGACGAGTCGGGCGACGGCGGCGGCGGCGGCGCGTGCTGCCAGCGGAGAGCGCGCGGCGCGAGCGCGAAGATGGCCAGCTCGGGGCGCAGGTCGTAGTGCCCCACGCGCGCGCCGCACTTGCAGTGCAGTCGGCCGGCGGCGCGCAACAAACAGCGCGCCATCCAGCGCGCCGGCAGCACCGTCACCTCGTGCGCGCGCAGCGCCACGCAGCCGCCAGTCGGCACCAACGGCGCGCCACAGCGCGCGCACGTCGCGGCGCAGCTGCCTTGGCTGCCGTCGCGCAGCAGCAGCGCCGCGCTCGCCGCGCCGCGCCGCGCCACCAGCCGCAGCAGCTCGTCGCGCTCCAGCGCGTGCACCACGCCGTCGGCCGGCGGGAACGCGTACAGCGCGGGGTTGACGGGCCCGCGCTGCGCCACCGCCGCCAGCTGCCGCAGCAGCGCCGGCGCGGGGCTGGCGCGCGGGTACGCGCGCTGAAGAAGCGCCAGCTCCAGCGTCACCTGCGTGCGCGCGGGCAGGCGCAGCGCGGCGGACGCGGCGTCGCGCGCCAGCAGCACGTACGCCAGCGCCACCGCCACGCAGCGCGACGTACCGCGCGCGCTGTGGATCAGCACGCCGCCCGCCTGCTGCCGATGGCGGTGCACGAAGCGCAGCGCGCTGTCCAGTTCGGGCAGCAGCGCCGCGTCCGGCCCCTCGCCCAGCGCCACGAACGCGTGGTGCTCCGGCAGCGGGTGCAGCGACGCGTACGCCTGCAGCGGCGGCGACAACACCGACACCGTCGGCACCGTGGGCGGCCGCGCCGGCAGCCCCGACAGAAACAGGTTGTGTCCGATCGCCTTCATCGTCGCCATTGTGCTTCTTCTTCCCATCGACGGCGAACACACCACCACAACGCCGCCGCTGCCGCCGCGCGCGCCGCCGGCGGACGCGGCTGCATCTTAAGTTACAGGGCGTGCACCTCGCGGCCGCGCCGCTTGGCGCGCTGTAACATTAGATGAGCATACAGCGTAGCTGCGCGCCTCAGCAGCAGCAATGCACCAAATGCGTTCCGCGCCGTCCCGCAGGAGCGCACCACCGCACGCCGCCCACCGCAAACGCTCCGCCGCAGCGCCCGCCCAATTCGCGCGCGCGTCTCTGCCAGCCGCCTCGCAATGCCTCCATCGCCGCCGCCGCTGCGGCTGCCGCCACTGCCACTGCTCGCGCTTCTTCTCTGCGTCGCGCTCGCGCGCGCCCACGCGCTCGCCGACTCCGCCCACTTACCGCTCACCTCCGTCGCCGTGGCCACCTCCGCCACCTCGTCGCGCGAGCTGGTTGCGGCGCGCACCGCGCTGCTCTCCGCGCGCCGCAATGCGCACCTGTCGCACCTCGGCAACACCTCCTTCGTGCTTCTCACGTCGCCCAACATCGCCCAACGCGTCGTCGACGCCGTCGTGCTCGCCGACCGCGTTGTGCACTTCCGTTTGCCTCCGCACCGCGTGCTGCGCGCGCGCTCGCGCGTGCTGCCGCTGTTTGCGCTCCCCTTCGACAAGCTCATCTACGTCAGCCCGTTCTCGCTCATCGTGTCCAGCTTGAACCCGCTTCTCAGCTGCCAGTTTTGCGCCACCGTCACCAAGCCATGCGCCTTTACCACCAGTTTGCTGGTCCTCACCCCCAGCGCCTCCGTTCACGACGATCTGCAGCAGCTCGCGCAGCGCTCCTCCAATGTGAGCCAAGTGTGCGCCGCCGACCCTGACCCCGAGGCGTGCGTTCTAAATCGGTACATCCCGCTGCATGACGCGCCGTTGTTTCCGCCGCCCGCCAACACGTCGCCGCCCGCCATGCGCTTCCCGCCCGCCATCACCACTCCGCATTACCTCTTCTATCAGAGAATGCGCTGGGAACTGCCTTCGGAGCACTGCGGCTTGCAGACCATCATCGACTTTTCCACCCCAGCTTTCACCCGACCGACCAACATTATCACCTTGGTGTTGTTGCGTCTCAATCGCCACTGGTATCAGTATCGATCGCAGCTACAGCACGTTGCCACCGAGAGCGTCTTCAGCGAGGCGCTGCTGCTGTTCATCTTTCTGTCCGTGATCGTCGCTCTCTACGTCACCTCTGTGCGCCTACCGTCGCCCTCCCCGAAGCATCGACGAGCCCTCAGCGTCATACCCTACCTGCCTCACGACCTGTTAATATTCTACTGGCTTGGTGCGTCGTTCGTGTTCAATGCTGTTTGTTGGCTGCTGTCCGTGCACGTATGTCAGCTGTGCGCGTCTCTCTCTGTTGCCGTCGCGGTGCTGCTTGTCACCAAGATCATGTGCTCCTCTGTTGCCTACGCCGCACTGGGCTCTGTGTTCATGCGCTTTGCTACGCCAGACGATGCTCACTCTGCGGCCATGACCACCACGCAACGCGCTTCCGTCACCACGCTGTTGCTCAATGTGTTGGAGTCAATTGCTGTCACTGCGCTGGTGTATATCGCCAATGTGCTGCCGGCCGAGACTGGCTTCCGAAGATTGCTGTGGCTGCTTGTGTGCATAGCCATCTATTTTGTGTTTTGGTTGTATGTCATGATTGTACTGTTTTGGAGCTGGTTGGCTGCCGGCGCTTGGAGTTTCAAACTAGACAAGGTGTAACCTTCTGCTCCTCCTGCCATGCACAACGCAAGGGAACATCCAACTCTTCCAACTCTTACGTCATAGACTGTGCACCACTCTCTGCGTGCGACGGAGTGTGGATTTGGTTCCAACGCGTTTGTCATTCGTTTGCGACAGCCAACTTGTTTGTTCCCTCATTTTTCTTGATGCCGGGATTCAATTTTGCAGCTGCTCAATGCAATGATCGCAGAGGCCCTTGGCCAACAAATGGCTTGGCTTTCGTACAACGGGCCGCTGTCTGCAGCGGCTTGTTGTACGCCGTGGCTCATCATGATGCAGCTCGTTGTACGCTGTGGCTCATGACACAATCGCCGCCATTGTGCCAACAATACGGTTCTTGGAGTTGAAACTGCGGCTTGGGCTCACCACGTTACGCCACAACTGGAAGCAAAAAGCGAAAAAAAAAAGTGGTGATCATCATCAGTGATGCCTGAGGCTCGTTGTATCGGGACTGTGCTGTACGTAACCTTTTACCCCACGAAGTACTAACTCATTAAACTTCGGCTAAGCGTTAAACTTTTGGAAAGCTACGTAAATTGATAAACTGTGCGGGACTCGACGTCCGTACACACCTCTGTTTGGTTGCACTGCAATGGCGCCCGCACTCGTGCCGACGGATCACTCACAAACAGTTTACGCGCGCAACTTGACACAGATAAATTTCTGCAAGACCACTTCACGCACAACGATCTCTGAGTTTTGATAACTCGCACCCCATGCGGCAAACCTAAAAACCCCAGCTTGTGTGTTGTTCAGGAGGAGCCCAGTTCGACGAGTAGCTCATCATCACATCCGTTGCACACTTGCTCATTGCAATAATCTCGGTAAAACAGTTCAAACAACTTTGATATAAGAGAAGCACCTCGCCAGTGGCAATTTGGTAAGAAATGGCGCGACTGTACTAAATCCTAATGTTCCAAAAACCTATTGACAAGGTGTACCATGGGTGACAACTGCTTCGCCTCTTCGAGTCATTCAGGGCACATGAGACTCTCCCTGGTTGAAACTCCTGTGGTTGAATTCACGCCCTTCGCATCCTCTCGCTCGCAAAGCTTAACAACGGCACTTTCAGGACTGATTAACGCATCAGTGAAGTCCGCATTCTCAATGCTCGCAGCATCTAGTATACTGTCAGAGATGTATGAGCCGACCATCACAGCATCGGTTAGTTTCGTGTCTCTGAGAATTGCCGCCTCTACACTTGAATAACTTAGATTCGCTCCTGTCATGTCTGCTTCTCGCAACTCAGCCTTGAAGAAGCGAGTATTGGTCAAATCACTACCAGCAAAGTCACACCCGCGGAACAAACCACCGGAAAAGTCCTTCCCTGAGAATGAACCATGGAAGGTCTGTCCGGTCCAATTCTGCGACGCATAATCTTTCCCGCCTCCTGAAACAGCATATGAAGGCGACAGAGCTAATGAAGCTGACGCAGCAAGGGCAGTTATGATCGTCGCCAATCGACGTGATAAGTCTGTGTTCTCAGCGGAACTCATCCTGGTTGCTTCGCCACGCTCGCACAAGGTTACGATCTTCGGAACGGAGCGAATGTGGCTGCTAAGCGTCCGCAAGGGACTTGGTGTAATAAAGGTAGTCATCCTCCTCTTCATCGTTATAACGTCGATATGCTGTCTTTCCTGTTCCTCCACAACTCAAAAACGCAAACTTGGATACAAGGAGCGCAGTGTTTCCTGATGGTTTTGTGGGGATGCCATTCCCTGTAGACTATTCTTCGCGGTATTTCAACTGCGTGGTGCAAGTGATTCGCGTGCTAAAAGCAATGATAACCAATGCAGAAGTTAAGAATCAGTTCGACACATCTGGTGATAATAGTGTGCTCGAGTAAGTCCGCACCCCGCACATAACACCATGTAATCTCCGAGGAACCGATGGGTTTTCCAGCCCGGGTGGTCGTAAACAAAATTGAATCTATTTTCAAAGTAAATTTGGGTGGCAATCCATTTCAAATACTCGTTATTGCAGTTTCGCGGAACTGGAGAAATTGCATGATTACTTATCATGGCCCACTTTGGACCTCAAAACCAAAGTAAGGCAACTCATTCAAAGCTTTAAACCGAACTTTGAAGTAAAGAAATCGCGGTTCGTTCTGCAAAGATATGAAAGAATCATTTCTTTTACGACAGACCCCAATTGGACCCATTTGCTGGCTGGCAGTACCAGCGGTGCTTCTTTAGTCAATAAGTCTTGCTGCTGTAAATTCCTTTAGCGACTCGACGTCGCAGAGGAGGTGCTGGAGGTCCATGATGGAGCAGAAGGCGAGAGTACTACTGGGCCTACAAACGGGCAAAAAAAAGTTTGACCTTCTTTCTCGGCAGAGGTTCATTTTTATTTTTGGGACCAAAGTGGAGTTATGAAATCGCAATTAAAATTGCTCAGGATCTAGAGGTCCAATAAATCTGTGACGCATGTCAGCTTGTAGGTTTTCTAGTCAGCATTCCAGCGATGTATCAAACACCTGTCGACGTGAAATCGACATAAGGAGTATTTGAAATGGATTGACACCCACTTTTCTTGGTTGCATTAAATTTTTGACCATTGTTGCCGATTGGCAATAAAACAACTTTCAGAAGCACTGTTGGTCCAATAAATTATTCTATAGTGGGCGAAAGACGGAACACTATTAAGTTACAGTACAGCGACCTTAGAGCATCTCCACTGGGGCATGCAAAAGAGCAAAAGAGCAAATACAGTGCGTTCACTTCTACGTAGGAAACTACATTTGTATGGCTCTCATTGGCCGCAATAGAGTAGGTTCTTTAGTATCCGTCAGCGTTTTGCGTGACTTGATTGGCCGATGGCACGTTTAATTTTGTGTTGAAAATCAACATGCGTTTTGCTCTTTTGCTCGGGGGGTCCAAAACGTAGAAGCAAATCGACGTGATTTGCTTTCGAAAAATAACCCCAGAATATTTCTTGAGCAAAACGTGTAAGATCTGTTTGCATGACCTTGCTTTCCAGTAAAAATAAGTAGTGTGCTCTTTTTGACTAATGAACTGCCCTGAAAAAGCTTACGGCAACAATCCACCGTCAGTGTGAAAGTCTTTTGCTCTTTTGTTTATTTGCTCTCCGCCCGTGGAGATGCTCTAACTGCGAAAAAGCGTAAAACTTAGAAGAAATCTAATAACAGAGATATCTATGTATGGTGCAATAGTTTCGTCATTTGAAAATGCATTTTCAGTAAATGCCTGATGTTGAAAGTTCATATGCATGAACTGCACGCACTGCGTCACAAGCGAGCAAAGCGCCAATAGCTCAACCGTTTTAATACCTGATTCAAGTGGCGACGTTTCTTCTCTCCGTATTTTTCTGAGCTTGGCGACGTTTTTCCGTAATGGAATTACCAATTTCGTACAAGCGATTTTTTACTTTTGAAAAATGCTGATGATCTTCATCCCGCAACGGATTCCACCCTATATGTATGTTAATCAGTGCCATTGCAAAATCACAAAATTGTTCATAATTTTTTCACACTCTCAATACTTAAATGCAAAGAATGAACATCAGCTACAGAAACGTCCAAACCAATTCTCAACGATCACCCGACTGGGTGATATTTCTTTATTACGAAAATTTTTCCAACTGATTAAATTCGATGTGGCGGGTTCTTCTTAGGCGTTATCATTCAAACATAATTCGGCTTTTCTTGATAACCTTTGTCGGCTAACACGGCCCCCTAATTTTCATACTCTGTATGCATTTGTCCTGTGTTGGCGACTTTGTGTTCAATTTCATTTTTATAACGCAGTGTTACGAAAATCTAAAATTTCATAAAATAAGTCTACCTTAGCTTTTGATCTCGGGTACTGTATAGAACTGTAGTGCAATGGGAAAACCCAAAACACAGCGAGAAGTTCGGGATCTCGTCCTCTTAGAGGTAGCTGGGTGGTAGAGCCTCTCCAGACTGA
>JASCIV010000822.1:0-11632 GCA_030374735.1 Gracilaria caudata
GGGCTACGGTTGGGGAATAGGAGGGCGGGGTGGGTTGACGTTGGGGGGGAGGATGGGGACGAAAGAAGCGGGACGAGTGTGATTTGGAGGCAGGCAGGCAGAAGCAACGAAGTGAATGTCTCGCGCGGCGGAGGTAGCGTTGCGATTGGAAGCGCGCGTCGGTCGGGGCGGGAGCAACACGCTGGCGCGCATTGTAAACAGAGCGCGCGCGCACGCGACCGACACGCGCGGTGGAACGGGCGCGCAGTAGCCGCACAGCATGCGGCTGCCGCGCAGCACGCGCCGTGCTGCAAGAACGCATGCGTCGCGCGTGCGTGGCGCGTTGCCCCAAAGGACGCTGCCACCCCTCGAACGTGCTGTTTCGCTTCCGCGCCTGCATTTCGCCCGCCTTCATGGGCGATCATGGCCAAGCTCGTTATGGACAGCTGCACGCTCTCGCGACTGCCGTGAGATATGGGGAGCTCTCCGCTAGCTGGCCTCGGCTGAGAGCTTCACACTCGCGCCTCAATCTTCGTCTTCTGGGAGACACTGCCTCAGCGCGGCTGCTGAATGTCAACATTAAGCAAGTCGCATAGTGAAGGCCGTGCCTGTTGCGCCAGTGCAGGCCGTATCTCATTCCAGAGTACGTACCTTCGGTGCCTTTTCCATGATCATGATGATGGCGCATGCTCACTGTGGCCAAAGCGCAATGATTGCGCTCCGGCCTGGTATGGGCTCGTCCATCCTTGCATTGACTGCTACCTATGAAGCACAACGATCCCACTCTGGTACGCGTCCGCAGTGGACCACGTCCGAGCCTGTTCCCGGTCAGCTGCGTTGCTAGACTGCACTCGCAATCTCCACGGACTGTCCGTACCCCACATTGCGGCTACTGCATCACGGCATATCGCTCATACCTACTACGGACAAACAACTGCCCTGATTCTGCACGGACGCCTACCTGCTCTCCCCTTTCATGTACCTTGCACGTGCGTAATGTTCTGCCAAACAAGAAATATAAGTACTTGTAGAAGCACACGCACACTGCAGCGCGCGGGGAGCGGATGGAAACAATATGCTTTGTTAAGAAATAGTATGTACACAGTGGTGAAGTTACAGAAATCGACGCCAAACTCTATGCCACTTGACCGTGGACGCGCTTGCAAACATCCGCTCTCAACAGTGCTCCCGTCATTTCTGAACTTGCTGCGTAAGTGGTAACAAATGTCTTTTCACACCTTGTATGATACAAGTTGCATTCAAAGCAAGCGAGTCGCGTTGTCAGTCGAATGAGCTACACTTACTGCTTCAACCGGCCTCGCTCATTTACACTCAATAGCTGTCTTCGTTTTGTGCATGTGGCATCTTTCTCATGTTTCGGCGAAATAAGCTGTGACGAAGTTGTTTTGCGTTCCAACTCGAGACCATGGAATGCACACAACCAACGCTAAACTACAGCAAACTGAAAACCTGAAGGGCCTGAAGGGCCTGAAGGGTACTCTGTAAAGGTTACACGCCGAGTCCTGTGTGACAGACCTAGTAATGCGTAGGGTTCACTGCTATTATACATACATACGCCATGCCCCTCAGTACTTTCACATGCTAGTCCCAACATAGTATTGTAAGGCGAAAGAAAAGCGGACATTCGAACACCGCGACGGGCGTAGTCCTCCAAAGCTCGCTCAGATGCTCACGTAAAATGCCGTTGTGTAGACATGCTAGCTTGATCTCAAATATGCAAGGCCTCAACCACTCGTTCGCGCTGCTTTACTTGTAGCTGACGTCAATCTTTTTCACTCAAACATCTTTCTATAAGCGATCCACTGTCTCACAAACGAGCAGCTAGTAATGTTCAGTAACGCTTTTTTATCTTAAACCATGACAGGTTTGGACTTAATCCTTGATTCCTGCTCCTCGATAATGGACTTTCTTAGACCCTTGTTTTTCGGTAACGAAATTGCTGCCTCGCTTCCCTTGCCAATGATGAACACATTGGTCTTCCTTGTGGCGAAGTCATGACCTGCAGCATCGCGAACACGCACAATTTCATGAGAACCAGGATGTTTTTCTCGAAGTTGGATGATACCAACACGACCAATGTTATGTCCACCAGTGATCATGCACAGATTGCCAACTTCAAACTTGAGAATATCCTCAATCTTGCCTGTGTCGATGTTGATTCTCACCGTATCGTCAACCTTGATCAACGGATCTGGGTAACGAATAGTGCGTGCGTCGTGAGTTGCAATGTACGGAACGCCTTTCTGACCGGTTTGTTGACGCTTGACCTTACACAGCTTGTAAGCACCTTCCGCTTTCGTAATCAAATGAAGAACAAAGCGTCCCTTGATATCGTAGAGCAGTCTGAAAATCTCATTGGTACGATCAATGGTGATAACATCCATAAAGCCAGCTGGAAAAGTCTTGTCGGTGCGCACTTTGCCATCAACCTTAATAAGACGCTGCATGACGATGGCATTAGCCTCACGTCCATTCAATGCGTACTTAAGACGATTGCGAAGAATGAGGTTGAGAGGGAGACACTCACGCAACTTGTGGGGACCTGTGGACGGACGCGGTGCCCAAACCCCACCCATCTTATCCAGCATCCAATGCGACGGCGCGCTTAAGCGCTTCAGATGCTTCTTCGGTCCGCGAGCCATGGTGTATGGTACCTTAGTTCAGAGATCGGACGAGCGCGCTCCGCTTTCTCAATGGGCTCTGGCAAGACGTTGTCGGGAATGCAGCTTGACGCCAGTAGGCGAACGACGACGATGGCTACCCGATCCACCTCGGTGCGCCGTCCGGCGGCGCCCCCAACGAAATTCGTGTGTACGTGTATTTCGATGATTCGCACAAATGAAGAGCGCGAACACCGCAGCACAAGTGTACACGTTGACTTTTTCCTGCTTTCAGGAGTAGCGGTCCACGCTGTGATCCACACCGTGGACCATTGCGATGCCCCACTGCAGCTCCTGCTGAAGAATGTCACACTACCAAGGGTAGCGTTCTGCCCTTGCTTGCTTGATGCCTGGCGGTGCAAGACTTCCATCATGCAGCTCGTGCACCCCGAACTTGTCGAGAACGTGTCGCCGCAACAAGTTTATTCTCTGGAGAGTGTTATGATTCCATTTCGCAGACAAAGATACCTCATCACCTTATGAGCTATATCCTGATCCAAGTATTCCTGTTCCGCTCGCTGAGAAGCAGCCATCGAAGGATTACAGGTCGAATCCCTGAGTTCACCTCAGCCTGATGACATTCGAAGAGCGGTCAGAATGGGACTTGAAGCTCGATAATCTTCGAGACTTACCCCACGTGCTTCATGTTGAACAGTTACCCTCGCTGAACACGCCTCGCGTTGGTCACTTTCACCGTTTTCATCAGACCAGATTTCTCATCACAAAGTCTGGCGGCATTGATGGCGTCACCCTTGGTGTCGCTCCAAACCGTTCAAAATGCGTGTTCGCGATCGAGCTTCCGGCAGGTGCAGCGGTGCTGGTCATAGCAAAATCCCCTGCGACTCTGGAGACCATTGCATCCCAAATATCTCGCGTTCTCGGGCCCATTTTTCTTTTGTGACCAGTCTGAACCAAAGCTCCTGTGTTTCGTTCCACCCAGCATTGTTGTCATGCAGCAATTACCACACAAGCCGTTTGTTCATGTATGTCAAAATCAGTAGGGTATAGTACTATCACAACGGGAACCAAGTCGTCTGAGCTATGCTTACATTCTATGGACATTGCTTTACATTTCAAGCAGTAAGTGTGTTCATACTCCATTCATTTTTCAGTTATAACTAGTCAGTTATGGAATAATCGCTGCCCAGAAAACTTGTACCCGAAGAACGTAAGGATGAATATCCTTCTCTACCGGAGATTGACAGAACAGACACACCAGAAGATATTGACTGTTTTGATTTGCTTGAGAATCCTCCGTAGTGTGATGTACGGCGACCTCGTCGAGGCTTCCCTTTACTCCTTGGAAGAGAAATCGAAAAGCACAGAAGACATATGCCGAGAAGTATGCAAAGCAGAGAACGAGGTCTCATGATGTTTCCCCTTGATGAGAACATGTCGAAGAACTTGCTGATCGAGAAGGTGTTTATGTCATTCCATTGAGGTCTCTCCCAGAGTGGCCACCCTAGTCTTCCAACGTCCTGGTAGTAGTGTCTCTCGGAACCCACGGCCACTGCAAAATCGACAGACGGAAATTTGATCTGAGCATGGCGCCCTGTTCGACGGTACGGCCGCGTTTGCTCAGCATATCTCTTGGAGCACTTCTGAGGAACGTACTCTCCATTTGCAAAAAGCAAACTCAGTTCCGGAGTTACCTTTCGAAGAACACTGCTATGTGGCAAGAACAACTCCACAATATGCGACGGTAGTGGCGGGGCTAATCTCGTTAGAATCGTTGCAGAAGGAGAGAGCTCTGAGGTCAACTTCATGCTCTGCTGAAACAGTCGTTGGCATCTCGGCCGCCCGGCGCAGTTCAGAATTGCATGGTGCACAGCCTGAACAAAAAACTTGTAGCACTTGGTACCGCCGTAGGCCGTGTCGATACAGTTTGTGTCCCCGTACACCAAGACAGCCCCATTCCCTGCTTTTGTCAAACCAAAAACTGGTACTCCTTGAATTCGAAGCGAGCTTAGAATTTTAGTGCTACTGGTCTTGCTGCGCTTGCTCTCATGTAGTTTAACAAAACTTGCATGAAGAAGTTCTCCACCTGGGGGAAACATGACAATCGGAGCACCGCTCTCAACACGGAAAACCCCATCATCTGTCTTCAAGCTTCCGCTGATCACTGCATCCCCAAAGCCGATGCCATATGGGCTGAGAAGAACATTAAGCGCCGGTAGGTTCGAACCTCCTATGATCGGCGTCCAAAAGGAACGTGTGTTATCATCCTCGAAGCGAATATCTTGCATAAGGTCAACATTGTACCATTCCGCAGCCACAATGAGGGAAAGTCCATATTCCTTGACCATGATCTCCAGTCTATCTTGCTCAGTGGGCGAGAAGAAATCCTCGGAATCGAAAAGTAATAACGCCCCGTACTGTTTCGCGGTGTGTACATCAAGGCATTCGAGCGAGCGATCCAAAATGTCGATGTGGAAGCCTGCGTCAACAAAAGTTCGATACAGTCGGTGATAGTTGGTGTGTGGGTGATCACCCAGCCAATCCAACATATCCTTGCTATCCCCGAGATTGTCTCTTGGCACATATCCCGGCGGGTAACGCACGGAATGAAAGATGTCCCACAGAAGTCGCTTTGAGCGCTGTGGCGTAGGGATCACAGAAGCCCTTATGGGTATATGTATGTTACAAAATACTCCTTCGTGAAGACTTACCACGCGCATCCGGAGCAGTCCTTCAACGACGGTCGGCCTCGATGGACTGGAAGCGGCAGAGAGATGAATGCCCAGTCCCCCTGCCCACGGCCAAAACCTCTGTGGCGGAGTGACACGGACAGTCAGAAACTCACCACTGTCCGTAGACTCCCATTCGAACCCGTCCAAGGTTGCCTCAACGCCAGCGGGATTAAATATTGTGACATTGAGAGTCACAGGTTCTGCCCCTTCAATCAGCGGTTGCGAGCAATGCGGCCACATATAAGGACAAGCCTCATTTGTGAGATCGAAGTATGTTGGAAAGAAAACAGCGTTCGGCCCCTCCACCAGCTTCCTAGCCTTTCGCTTGGAAAGAGGAGGGACTCCGGAGAATTGTTCCCTTAGTTTGATCAACTCGCCAAAAGCTTGCTCAATTCGCAAGAGCCCAGCGCCTTGTTCGTACATGGATTCATGCCGCAGACGAGCAGCCGAATTCATGAGCGCTATCTTGATCGTTGCAAGGTTGACAACGCGTCGTCGTTCCTCGGTGGGCACGGAACTGATCAGCAAAGCAATCGCAGCTGCCACGACAGGAGACGCAACGCTCGTACCCGATAACCGAGTACAAGAGGGTGGGTGGTGGCTCGAAGCGGTAAGAGAGCGTGCGTAAGCAACTATATCTGGTTTGACTCGGCCGTAGCGCGGGAGGTAGGGATGTTGCTCATGCATGGTCATACCGCGAGAACTGAAGGGAGCCAGCGTGGCATCTGGTTCTGCACCAGCTACACCAACGACATCCATCATGTCTGCCGGATTGTTGAGCGTGCCCCACAGCGGCCCGTCATTGCCGATAGCAGACACGATGATAACGCCATTGGCTGTGAGCTCGTTGATCTTTTCAACAAACGGAATGTCGACGAAGTCAGGCCCACCAATGCTAAGATTGAGCACATCGATGCCTATATGCAGCGCGTAGTTAAACGCGTCAAGAAACCATGATGTGTACGACACCTGTGCTCCAGTGAAAACCCTGAAAATGTGCAGATTCGCGTGCGGGGCCAATCCGGGACAAGCTGGATTGCTTCCAGCAATAACAGAAGCGACAAAGGTGCCATGACCGACAGTATCTTCGGTGGTGTTCTCGTGAGTCCAATCGGTTATGGTGCGCAAATTCGGAAAGTGGGCAGCACGAGCAATTCCCGTATCGAAGACAGCGACATTGACGCCGGCGCCGGTGTGGTTGAGACGCCAGAGTGAAGCCGCATTGAAGGCATGGATACGAGGTGGCGCATCAGGACGACGGGCAGCACCAGGAGGTGGGAACACGGCCTTTGGGGTGCGGGTGAACGCTCGCTGTGGCGCAACGCGGAGCACGTGAGGAGAGGCACGCAACAGACGCAGTACGGATTCGGACTCCGTGTGAATGATGAGGAAGTCTGTGGGAAACGAAGCGGCCAAATTGGGGCGCTGTAGGATGCGGTAGTGGGCCGGTGGCTCTAAAGTTAGCACAGAACGGACGTGCGCCGCATGCGACTCGTGCGGGCGGTAGGAAGAGAGCGTTATAATATGATCAGGAGGCTGTTGTGCGCGCGCGCAGCAGAGGAGGATCGCGCAGTGGAAGACGAAGAGTAGCGGCGCGGCTTTTGCGTGACGTGGCAGCTGCATCGTTGAGCGGCTCGCGCCGCGGAGAGAAAGGCGCCGCGATGGGACAGACGCCGCATTGTGCGCGACGCGGGGGGTGCGCGTGGCGCGCGGGGTGCGCGACTGATCGGCGCGGCATGCTCGAAATTATCGCGTTTTAATTACGAGCTAACGTCACGACACGTGTGCGCGGTGAGCTGTCGGCACGTGAGCTGTATGCTGCGGTGCGCCGCTCGACCGCTCGTGGGCAGGCGGAGGTGTGGATTCTTGCGAGGAGCGCATCGTCAGCGCGTCAGTTAGCGTGTGGCATAACCTTTATGCTCACACTGATTTCTCCTCCCGGACACACCCGTTTTGTGGTGGTCATCCGCCACCATTGGTTTTGCCGTGAGAAAGCTGCAGAGGCTTGCTGACATCTCGTTAGCCAACCATCCAGACGTTGTGCAACCACTCCCTTGCATGCGTTGACGATTTGAGGGTGCTCCTGCTAAAAACGAAACCAGTCGTTCAACCCAAAGCTCTTACGCGCACTGTTGGCTAATCCGCACTGCAAGTTCTACACCGCTATGAAGCCTGCCATGACAATCGTGGCGCACTCTTAACATCTTGTCCGACAACGCTTTGAACCATCATCAAGGTTTCTCATCGCTGCACACCGGCGCGACGTTGCCATTGTTCTCTGCCTGCGATATCTTTAGAATCCGATTTAGCCTTCGTCACTGCAAAGTCAAGTGAAGTTGCCACTGTTAGCACGCCCCGAACACTTATGTTTCGTTGGTACAGTATCTGCTAACCTCGATGGAAAGCGTTGTTCCAGCATGGAAGGTGGAGGCGGTACCAAGCACTGTATGATGTGGCTAATTGATGAGTCAATCGCTTCTTTAAGAGCGCTTTTGTTAGCCTCAGCAACATGATGTTGTTGCGCTCAGGCATACACAAGTCTTCTCGATACTGTATCGTCATATTGGTGCACATTTAGCTTCGTTTTTATGACCACCTTTGAAACCGTACTACCTTCTCCACACCGGATTAGCTGCAAAAGCTGACGGCAACAGGGCGTATGGCCATTAAACGATGTCTTTCGCGCTCACCGCCACGAAGTGGCTAATATCAGCTTTTCATATCTCCCCACAATTTCTTCGCTCCGCTATGCGCCCACAAGCCTTGCTCAGACACTAGAAGAGCACACTCAACTCTTCTCCTGCCCCCCCTCCCCTAGCCCCCCCTGTCACCCCCATGACCTACCACCAACTGAATTAAAAGGCAATCGATACCCCGGAGTTTTGCAAGTGCGCTTCGGAGGAGGGTAATCCTTTTCTTTCGCGGAGCGAGTCATCATAATCATCACATAACTACTCTTGGACATTATTTTGCTTTGCTAACGTCCTGTCTATCTCCGGAGCATGGTGTCGTTACAAGTGTTAAATGCTTTGCTGAACATTGGTCTTTGGTTCGTCAACGCTTTCTTTGCGAAGCTTTTGGAGAAGGTTTATGTTCATTCGTCCAAGTTGGAGTTTCGGGCGAAAGGAAGAACGTTCTCAATGGATTCAGGAGAAGTCAGTATATTCCAAGGGCTCAAGGCGATGATGAACATGATCTTTTGTAACAATATCAACCCCAATGCGAGGTACATTTCTTCAGCATGGGTCTGTTTTCTAATTCTACTCTCACTGATCTCGCTACCGTCCGAAATATGGGTCGAGACCGGCATTGACGAGCGCAACAATTGTAAGCCAGTCAAACAGAACACCACTGGCGTGTGTTCTTCTCCATGGGGCGGCCATTCTGCCGTTGGCATAGCTTCGGCTTCTTTACTTGTACAAAAGTCTACATGGATTGACTCGGACTGGGACATAGTTTTTGAAGGTGCTAGTGTCAACCTTAGTCTAAGCGACGTTCACAGAACTGAGGTTGCTAGGTCTATTTTGAGTGAGGCTGAAGCTGAGGAGCTTGAGGCCAATGCAGTAGCGAGAAAATGTAACGTTCAGGTGCTGCCATGCTCCAACTGTGGAACATTAACTGTCGGCAAGGACGGCGGTACCTTCGATACAATTATTACAAATTCTTCCATTGTTGACGAAGCGGATCACTGTAGGGAAACAGATGACGACAACTATTGCCGCGGCGACTTGACTTACGACAGAGAAACTGGTCTTGTTTTCTTTTTTTGGTCGGTGAGAACTGAGAGGGACAGTGGTGAACGACGAGTAGCAACTACAGGTATCGAGGTACTTCTAAACGATGAAGAGATCCACAGACTTCTTACAACGAATGAGACCGTGTGGGAAATATTTCCGGACAGCAACAGGTCAAGAATATACTCAATATCGTGTGCATCGAAAGGTTTACATTGGACTGATTTAACGAGGGCAGCATCCATCTTCAGGACGGTTCAAATGGAACGACCGGGTGAGCAGAAACGGAACGTGAACGGGGACATTGAGAATGTCAAGCCCTTGACAGAGAACGACATTTTGAAATCTGTATTTGCTCTGAAGGCTGAGGACATTGGCTCAACTTGTAAGGGAATAGTTCCGCAATACACTCAATGTGGTACCTTCGACATTTCGAAAGCATCAATTCTGCTAGCAGTGAACTCGTTTACTACCATTCTCTATATCGTTCTCCGGATTATAACACATAAACAGAAGGATGTACCATTCCCCACAAATACAGGGTCTTGGAAGAAATATGCGACAGGAGAACAAGAACGGAGTAATGACTTCATAATTGCGATTGAGACCGAGAGTCCTAACAGAAGATTGGTGGCTATCGACATCAGCAAACAAGCTACGGATACCCTGTCTTGACGAGACCGAAGCTACCCACAATCGGAAATTGCATAAACGAAAGATATGTACACCTCCAGATAGTTTTCTTTCAACTAAAGCAAATAGAAACTAGACGTCCAGTGAGAGAGGGAAAGATAAGTACGGTCCATGCAACAGCATTGCAGAGTTTAATGTTCTCTATCTTCACGTGAAACGCGAAGCGGACGGTAGTAACACGGGGGACCTTTACAATCTACACCTCTGGCAGACACCCACTACAAATCAATAGCAGTGCTACCCTGTCTCTCTCTCTTTCTCTCTCTTACAGGTACAATAGTTCAATTATTACGTACTACAGAGCGTCTCTTTTCAAAGAAACGCTTCCTCACCAAGTAAACCAACATTCTTTCATCTCACTCTTTGATGACATCTGCTACTGTCAATCCTCGACGATCTTGAGAAGGCGGTAAACATATTCTTCGAGACAAAACCCGCAATGGACAACGTAAAACAAAGTGCTCTACGTTTTTTAGTGCATAATGGCGACACTTGCATAAAAGCCTCTTCCTAATAAATGCTTTCCAAGCAGATGGAGAAATGGAGTGCGTCCCACGCATAGTTGTGACAGAGCCACTTCTGCTTGCCTAAGAGACACCTGGTTTCCGTCAGAAGCGGGCACTGACTTCAACAGGGGCTGCATTCTACGCGAAGCTACCCTCACTGGGCTACAACAAGAAAATATTTGGTTCCTTTTGGTGTTTTCGACAGAAGTAGCGTTTCGCCAACGACGCTTATCGTCATCTTCCTGCAACATCTAGAGACCGTCAACAGAGCCGCACACCACGACAAGACTTATATACCATGTTGGCCATCCAAGAAACCGTGGCCAGGGTGTGCCTTTCTAACCGACCCTCTTTCCACAGAGGCCTTGCGCTCCTATCCACTGACTTTTCGCATGCGGTTTACCCCTCTGAATAAGTTCTTGATTCAGAGGGGTAAGGCACGAAGAAAATGCTGTATTGTGTAACGAATGCTGATGTACCGGAATGATGGTTCTATTTCTGTGATTTTCTTCGGATGATCTGGGCCTGTGGAAGACAGCCTCGCTTGGATAACACTTACTTTCCGTATCTACTCCTTATGCATTCGTAAGTGCAACATCTCTTCTCTGCATGCCTGGTTCTTACACTTGTTTGCGTGATACTTCCCAAGCCATCGAGCACAGATCAACTGTCCAGGGTGTGTCTTCAGTTTGACACTGCTCAGCCGGCAGTCGATAGGGAACTGGTAAATCCACGAAGGCACTCAAATGGCTTTCTAGGAAAGGCACATTGCTGGCTTGGCTACCTTTCTCAGTCTTCTTCAACGACTTCCACACAGTCTCAGTGATATTGATGACTTCTTTGCGGCCTCTAGCCAGGAACAATGTTCTTCTAATGATAGTGTCTTGAAAATGGTGTTGTGGTCAAGGCAAAATGCGGAAGGGCACGACAACTGCGGTGCGAATAGGACTCCCATCTCATAAGAAAGGATCTTAATGCGACCAATGCTGCGGTTTCTCAATGGTTTGAGACTGCGCCCCCAAGCAGCGACACTCAGGTTGAAGCTACCCAGCATAACCCAAAGTGGATTTTGCGGGCGCGATTTCGAATAGCGAAGATATGTCTTGATGTGGGGCATAGCTCGCTCCCTGCCGCTGATACTGGCGTCCCACTTACGCAGCCTGTTCAGATTATGTTCTCTGTGCATATTTCTACTAGGTACAGGTATAGACGCACCCGCCGCTAATCCCTCATTAGAGTTTTGGACCTGGTGCAGTGCAGGGTATACAAATTGAATCTCTTGGTCAACATCATGTTTAGGCCTTTTCGACCTCATAACACGCTTACTGGCGAACAACGTTTCGTGAAAC
>JASCIV010000010.1:0-86746 GCA_030374735.1 Gracilaria caudata
GTCGTGGCTAGAAAGGCTCATGACTTGAATCTCGCGAATGATGTCCTCAAGAGAGGCCTGCAGCCACTCGAGTTCGACGACCTTGATAGCAACCTCCTCATTGATTTGACCACACCAAGCACGGTAGACATGTGCGCAAGTTCCCTGACCGATCTGCTCCCGGAGTTCGTAGCCGGAGGCGGTGGCTGGGAGACGGCGGTGCACATTGTGCGACGCCATTGGAAGGGGGGAGGAAAGAGGGGAGAGGCGCGCCGCGGGCAGGGATGCCGCGGCGAGGAGCGCTGCGGTGAACGCGGACAGCGTGCGGGCGGATTGTGGGCGCGACGGGCGAGGGAGACGCGGCGTCGGGGAGGGTGGGACGCCGAGCGCTCTGATGGCGTGTCAGGGAGCGGCAGTATGTGCCAGCGAACGGTGGCGGCGCCATGGCGCGGCGCGGGCTGGCGCAGCGAGTCGGCTGCCACGTTTTTTGGCCCTTTTTGCGCGTGATGCGGGCGAGCCATTCTGTGCCAACCGCAAGCCCATCCACCTCCTGCCCGTCCCACAATTCATTCATTCATCCCACAACCGTCGCCGTGAACAAGTTCAGCAGTTCTTCAGCCCACTCCGCCGCTTCGCAATGCAAGCATTGATGCTTCGTCGCTCCTTCGTCTCTCTGCAGCCGCTCGCTGTTCGCTCGCTGTCGATGCCGGCGCGCCGCCCGCGCATGCACCTTCCACTGGGGGCCGTGCCCGCCGATACCGACCTTGAGGGCGTCCGATCCAAGTGGGGCTCCGACGCCATGGAAAAGATCCAGAGCACGCGTGTCATCGAGGTTGACGGCGATGTCGCCATTTGCGACGGCGGTGGTGGTCCCCTGGGGCATCCGATCGAGTACATCAAACTGTACGTCTCCGATGAGGACGCCGGCCCGCAGGTGTGCAAGTACTGCGGACTCAGGTTTGTGCGAAAGAAGAGTCATTAGTATCCTTCTGCGAGAGCACGTCTCCTGTTTTTGAACGTCCGGCCAACATGCTTGACAGCACCGTCCACTCTGTCCATGATGATGATCATGTTAACTGCCCACACAATCGTTCGCAGCAGCTACACGGTACTGCCACCCAGCAATGCCGAACCAGCAGCATTATCAATCACAGTTGCGCCGCCTCGAGAGTACGCTGCCCTTTTACTGTATATCCTCGTAAACGACACATTTATTTAGAATCACGTTCCCGTTGTCACCTTCGCATCTCGATCCCTCCACGTCTGAACTCGACTATACTCAGTGCGGAAGCCCATCTTACCGAGGGAACCTTGTACTCATGTGAACTGCCTCAAGACGTCCTCAAAATGCAGTCCGCCGAGTCCGGCAACAACTCGCGGATCAGCGCCGCTCCTCCACTACCAAAGCCGCAAACACAACCTGTTCCTTCTTCTGAAGAACTCCAGCAGTTAGAGCACGAAGTATCGCAGCTCCAGAGGGAAGTATTTCACATGCAACATCAGCTTGTCTGCCTTGAGCAACTGAACAAGACGCTTGGGGATTCCGCGTTAACCATGCCAGAAGATCTAGGCGAATGGGATAATGCTAATCCTCGAATATCTGGTCTAGCCAAGCGCATTTGCCAAACACATCAACTTGCCAAAAAGGTGCGGGAATTGAGAGCTCGAAAAGACGCAGGTGGTACCAGGGATGAGTAGCTCGAAGGCCAAAGACTGTCGTAACTATTCGCTATGCAGCACCAGCCCCGTCCCTTCCCGCTCGCACTTTCGACAAATCCGAGTCTGGTATGTTCTTTAGAGACTGGAAGCACCTCAGAAAGGATGTCCATTGATTCATAAATCCTCTCACGCTGAACATGCAAACGTCTCTAACAGGCAACGCAGAAATCTGCTCTCTGATGCTTGACATCAAACAGATGGACCTAGAAATATCTCAGGACATAAAAGTTCGCCTCGCATTGGTACCTACCGGGCTGGTACCAACCCGGTCAACTCAATACACGGTTCCTTATCACCTTCTGACGTACAAGGCGTAAACCCTTGTGTGTCGGCGAAAGTTTGTGCACAAACCTATGTTGTTTCTGATTATTGTCAAGAAGTATGCATGGTGTTTTAACTGTCTTTGTTCTTATCGTTCTGATACTTCACAAGTGAGTCTAAAAACTGCTTTAAACCGTATCGATATATATCCTGACCGTTACTGGTAGGGAGTCCAAAAGAACCAAGGATTTCATTCGCATGTCCAGAATGTAAAGCATTCGACAACGCCGCTGCCTGCCCTCTCAACGAGGGTGACCGTAATACGTCAGCCAGTTTCTCAACCGATCGATCTTGCTCTGGTAACTTCTCGAGCAAGGCTGGGATCTTTTCTTGAAACGAAGCATTCTGAAGCACTGGTTGTAATGTTTCCATATTGAGTAAGTCAAGAAGTGTTGGCGTTTTCAGAATTTCTTCTCTACGCTGCGCGAGGGTTGCGCCTTGTATCGTGCTGTGATAGCGTTCTAAGTTAATTGGATCCAGACCAACAGTTGAAGGCGGTTCTCTGGGTGTCGGACGAGGACTTGTGGCAGGGTCATTGCCGGGTTGGTTTTGAGTAACAGGTTGTGGGGGTGTTTGCGGAGAACGGAGAGTGTCCAGGTTGATCTACACATTGAGCAGACAGAGCAGACGTGTGATTAGTAGCGAATTTATTCAACACCGTTGCCGTACAACTGTGTAGTGGTATTGTTAGAGCAAACTATACCTGTTGAATACCCTCAGGACCGCTTTCCAATAAACGATTGACCGCCGCAACGTTAGAGGCGTCTTGAGATGCGTCGCTTCCCTGCATCCAGAAAAACATTCGAGTGTCGCCCTCTTTCCATTTGAGCACATACACCCTTGCGGAAGGTGAACAGCTGGTAACTTGCTTCACTTCTGCATCGCCGTTGAACAGAATGAGGTCTTGTTCCACCGCACTCGAGTTCCGGGGGCGCCATTGAAGGTGCATCAAACCGTCGTTGGTGGTGACGATTTGAAACATCCCTTTTCGAGGATCGGCTTCGACGCGATTGGTTGCAGGATCGCGGTTAAGGATACCAGCGCGAAAGGATACATGAGGTTGTGGGTCGGACGGAAGGAGTCCCCCCATTCCATCAGACTGAATTATGCCGTCCATGTCCATTTATATGTGGACCAGAAAGGCGGGTGAGAACAAGATACTGCAGCAGATGATGAAGTGCTACAGATAAGGGAACAGGAACGTAAAGATAAGCTTGAGCGCACTACACGTCGTCTGATCTCTGTCGAGAGTTACAGAGATACAAGGGGAGGCAGGAGCTGGACTTGGGTATCTGTCAATGAAGATGTCTTTGCTTGCCACCACGGCATCGCGTTGACAACCTGACCCTTCACATTTTGAAAACCGACATGTACACACGTGGCCAAGTGCATACGTTTCCCACATAAAGGGTTGGCTTTTCCATCCTGTGCGGTGCAAACACGTCAACGTCTTCGAACAGAAAATATCAACGCCTGTTGGAAACAAGATCTGCGCGGGCTTCCACTTGTCACCCTCTGTGCGGCGAGGCCTGCGAAACGTCGCGTGCACCTTGGGGAGGAGCCGAAAGGAATGAGCTTTCTGGCGAGGTGCGACGAGAACGCGTGTGAGCTGATTTTGGTGCCAGCGCGTGTGGCCTCCGCCAGCTTCTCGCGCTCTCAATGCAGCTCTTTCAGGCACCTCCGCTCTGTACACAAATCACCCGCATTACCCTATACCACCTGCAGCGACAGTATCGCTTAAGTTCGTTCGTCGAACATCGGTTAGTGTCTTCTGAAACACCCGCCCGTCCTAGCTGCGCTTCGAGTTCCCCCGAGCCGCTTCTTCGTACAAGCTCAAGTTAGTTCCTGCAAGATGGCTGCTTTCATCCCCGCTCTCTCCCTTGGCGCACGCCCGGCTTTGACGCGCTCATCGATATGTGGCGCGCGACTTTCCGCCCCCCCTGTTTCCCGTGCCGCCGTGCGCATGGCTGAGGTTTCGCCCTCTGTGCCATTCCTCCCCAAGCCGAAGAACCTGTCGGAAGACATGGTAGGTTACGCAGGATTCGACCCGTTCGCCATCTCTGACTTGATTGACATCAAATGGCTGCAAGAAGCGGAAATCAAGCACGGTCGCATTTGTATGCTCGCGTTCCTTGGTATTCTTGTTCAGGAGTTTGTGCACCTTCCCGGGCCGCAGTTCGCCAACCCCGTGGCCACTGAGGCTTTCTTCCAGGTGCCGTCTGCTGGCTTGTGGCAGATCTTTTTGTTCTGCGGTATTTGTGAGTTTATTCTGCACAAGGGCAAAATTACTTACCTCAACATGTTTGAGGATGGTGCTGTGCCTGGTGAGCTTGGATTTAATCCGATGGGACTCAAGTACAATGAGAAGACCCAGCTACAGGAAATCAAGAACGGTAGATTGGCTATGTGCGGTGTTGGTGGCGTCATTCACTCAATGCTTCTTTACAAGACACCGGTGATTGCGCAGTTGCTCGACTTCAAGCCCATGTCTTTGCCGTACTACTAAGCTGCCAGAAGTGCTGTTTTGGGACAAGGTGCTTCATTGTATTAGATAAGCTCTATCGAAACTGGTAAGCGTTTAATAAAAGGTTGTTACTGGCGCACCCCACCTCTTCTACTTCGGAATGTAAACCTCGTAGACACAGTGTATACAGCGAAAAGAGAAGCTTCTGTATCAAGTGTCGAAGTCAACGACCCTGGCCCCAGTGCGGGGCCTTTCCAACCGTTTTCGTCGTTTTTAGGTGTGTGGGAAAGCGTTGGTCCTAGTAGATAGGACGAAGAGTTGAACTCCTTGCGACATGATGACAGCAACACACTGTCAGTGACATGGAAGCTAGGCATTGGTGCAGGCGCCAAAGTTGGCACCCGTACGGCGGCGTGCGCTGTACGCTGAATTGAGTTTATTTTAGGGGCAGCGTAAGTGGTCGTATGTAAGGCGAGCACGGTGTGCCACGCAGGCGCGCTTGCGAGATATTTAGATGTCAGTGGCAGGCGCGAGCAGCTGATGAGTTTTAAACTTTGTTCCCCGTTGGCGCAGCCCTGTTGAAATGAGGCCTCCGTCGTCACTGTTGTTACCCCCGGTGCCTGATCACAGCGCCACCCTCACCCACTCGTCGCCTCATCCCCACCTTCACCATAGTCGCCGCTGCCGCCCATCGCCCGCCTCGTTGATGAACCCCCATCGTCGTGTGCCCAGCGACTCCCGTCGTCCGCACTACGGCGCCGCGCGTGCCACCCACCAAGCCATGAGTATGGGCGGCCCTTCGTCACATCGCCGGAAAGAACTTACGCGCGTCGCGCAACGCCGTCTTACGCGCGAGTTGGCTGAGTGGTCCGTGAAGTCCCCGCCTGTGCCCGGCATGTCCGTTTCCGAGACTGATCGAGTGGATGAGTGGCTTGTTACCGTCACCGGCGCTGCCGGTAGCGTCTACGAGAATGAGAAGTACACATTGCGGTTCGTTTTCCCCGCCGACTATCCCATGGAAGCTCCTGAAGTCGTATTTTTACAGCCTACCCCGCGCCATCCGCATGTGTACTCAAATGGTCACATTTGCCTCAACGTGCTCTACGACGGTTGGAGTCCTGCGCTCACCGTCACCTCCGTTTGTCTCAGTATCGTCAGCATGTTGAGCAGCGCCACAAAGAAAGGCGTCCCCCCCGATAACGACACCTATATTCGAAACTGTCAAGGAAGGTCACCCAAGCAAACACGGTGGATGTTCCACGATGACCATGTTTGACTACCGTCTTCTACTCTAGGCGTCTTTCATCCATGTACAGATTATGTTTCATTCGTTTTAGAAGCTTCGCACTGCACTCCCGACCCCCTCAAGTATCACAGTATACACACACTCCACTTCCTTGCCCTTCTCGTTCCACGTCCACTTCACCCAACTCTTAAAGACCCGTCATTATTCTACTTGGTAACCATCTGGCGTTCTAGGAAGTGATCTTTGTGCGAAATATCGCAGCTCACCGGTACTTCGCTCGAAGGAACAGCTTGCGTGTCCACTAGTTGTGCTGGGTAAGTGAACCGTCGAACTGCCTCATGCTTTTCTTTTTTCATTCATTCATCATCATAGGAAACAGTCGTTGCGCAACGCCTTTTCTGTGGTTCACTTTCTATTTTTCAGTTTGATAGCGTTCTCGTAAAACATGCAAGTTAACCATCACACCTCGAGGTATCGTCCATGCAGAATGGCGTTCAGCAATGGTATGGTCTTCCATCTGTAGAGTAGGGAGGAGTTTAAAGTTCGTCATGATTTCCACAAAAGCATCTCACCACCAACCTACACAAGCCCACAGGAAGAAGAAATCTGCTTTGGTTCTTCGTGTTGGATATTGAAATGGCTGACCAAGCGCAAACACGACATGAGTCAAGCCTTGACTCGACGGCATTCTTCAGGTTCCCTATGGTGCCTTTCAAGTTTTGCGTTTCTTTATTTTTGGACACCTTTCTGCTCTGAACAGTATTTGTTTACGTAGATAGACAGTACATGAAGTTGTCAAGTGATCGAAAATACTCGCTCCCTCTCAAACATAGATACCCTTGCAGGCACGAGACTAGAATGAGTTTTATGTAGAATTCATTTTCGTCAGCAATTCGTGTCCGTGGTCCGCATTCGCTGCACGGACCAAGCAGTCACCCTCTGATGACTGCCAGAAAGCCGTTGGGAGGTTCAATGCGGTATTTGATCAGTTCATTCTTCACATTATCAAAAGCTAGGCGGGAGACACGTATGTACATCGGCATCTAGACTACATTCCTTCTTGAAGTCTGGGGTGATACCAATTTTGTTAATGTTAACGTGATTAGGAGTTTCATATCGAGCGACGGTGACGGCAATTCCACTTCCATTGCTCAGTTGCGAAACAGTTTGTACAACACCCTTACCAAATGTCTGCTCCCCGACGAGCTTCGCACGTCCATTGTCTTTCAAAGCCCCCGCCAGAATCTCACTCGCACTCGCCGTTCCATTATTTACCAATACGCACATGGGAATATCTGTCAAGAGGCCGTCGTCGACACTGTCAATCTCGTCCGGTACACCGCTCTTGTCCATGACATACACAATTGGAGTTCCACTTTTCAGAAAAAGCCTCGCGACGTCGACCCCACCCGGAAAGTAACCACCCGAGTTATTCCTCAAGTCAAGAATAATCTGATCTATTTGTTTATTGTCGTACTCTTCAAGCGCGGCCTTCAAGTCAGCTGCGGTTGTGGAGTTGAACTGCTTGATCTTTATGTAAAGCTCCCTGGGTTTGGGCATAGACGATTTGACGCTCTTCAACTTCAAGTTCTCTCGAGTCATGCTGAAAGACTCTTCTCTTCCACTTCCACCATCATGTACTACAGTCAATGTGACAGTCGAGCCTGGCTTGCCTCGAATTCTTGCTGCAGCTTCATCAGGCGTGAGTTTACTAGTGTCTTCTCCATCAATAAGGGTTATTATGTCCGCAGGGCGCACTCCTGCTCGTTGTGCGGGCGAGTCATCTAATGGGGCAGTAACTTTCAAGTTGTTATCAACTCTAGCCGGAAACATTTCCACTCCCACTCCGGCAACTTCCCCGGTCGTAGAAGATGTTAGCGAGATGTATTCTGGTGGCGTCAGGAAGCGTGTATATGGATCTTCCAGCAAAGCTAACATGTCCCTTATAGCCTTGTACCCTTCTTCCATAGATCCATACGATTTCTTTACAGCGCGCATTCGAGTTTGAAACCAGTCCTTGTGGTTAAATGTTCGGTCAACAAATGACTGATCAACTATTCGCCATGCTTCTGCCACAAGCTTCTGAGGCTCCGTCAGTGCGAACCCGGAAGGAGGGAAAAGAAGTAGACCAGAAAACACTGCAGCGATGATTTGTGTCTTGGCTTTGGCCACACTCATCTGAAAGGGATGTGGAGTCTTTTGTCGATTTCGGCTAGCCAAAGATGGTCGAACTGGGTTTGAAAGCAAAACTGTCGGTGATATAAACGTTGGAAAAGGAAGCATCATTTCAGCTCTGGACGCAGTCCATTCCCGGACTTGAGATGGAGCATACTGGCGTTGGCGCTTGGGCATCTTCGGTACTTCTGAAACGAAATAATCGCCGTGCTTTTGAACGAATGCGAATAAGACCTTTGGTTCTTGTTCGAGTAGGCTAACTCGAACAGCACGATAAAAGATTTGTTTGCTATACGGAGTGTAACGGTTACAAGGCTCCTCTCTCCCTCTGTCTTTACTGAGGTCTGCTGAGCAGATCTTTCAAGACTTAACCACCCTTGAGATGTTGTTGAGATTGCATTGGTGGGGTCAAATTTTATTGGGTGGCGGAGCAAGCCTCAGTAGCAGCTTCTGATTTGCGGCACCTCATAAAATGAAGCCCTTGATAATAACCTCACGTTAAATTGTAATTCCACGCATTTAGAAGGGTTAAGAGGGTTACGAAGGTATTAGTCTGGTAGAGATTACCTTCGATAGACTTCTTCGGTTTGAATTTCTAACATCGTTTCCTTGCTCCAAGGGAGACGCAGGAAACGCAACATACTGTACCTAACTCCTAGAACAAGAGTATACTCTTGTGTTTTCCTTCGATAGATGGTTCTCAATGACCCCGTGGGTGAAGACATGTTTTTACCCAATTGTTCTAGAGAAGAACCTTGAAATACTCTTTCTGAGAAGGGGGCTGGCTAACTGCAAATTACAGAAATGCCGAATACATATACCTGTTTGGTGACGCAACCATAGTCTTCTCCCTCGTTCGAGGGGTGTTCACATGAATATGAAATGGTGAAGATACACAACGTCTGCAAAAATTAAGATATACTGCGAAATCAAGTGAGAGAGCAGTAGTGCATATAAACTGAACGCATCTATCTCACACGTCCCAGAAATGAGACCCATCTGTAAACGATTGTGATCACTGCACGACCGCTTAGGAACAAATTCTGAGTCAAACATTTGCTTCCTTGTAAGCTTCATTTGCAGTATATCCTGAGAACACAGGGTTTATTACTTTGGACGTTCTCTTTCCCGTACTTAAGGCAAGATGTAGAAGAGACAGGGACTTTGTCCGTCAACCCCAATACGGTGTCACAGCAAAGAAGGTGTATCCACTTTCAAAAGGTTGGGACTTATTTCTTTCCCAAATGTCGTTTAAATACCTCTTCTTTTTGGTTCTGATAGTCTTTCTTAGCTCCAGCACGGAGTGCAGGAAATCATCATCATGTCCAGGAAAGTGTCTTAAGATTTCTAGAAGGGCAAAGTTTCGATGTCGCAGATTGTTTCAGTCGTGCGAACTTAAGACATGCATCAGAAGAAACAAAAAAGGGGATCACGAACTAGGTATCGTGTGCGCTCAAAAGGAGTCTGCGCTGATCGATTCTAATCCTCCTGATATTCCATCGCGCTCACCAGCTTTTCTTGGAGCTGTGAACGGAGAATCTCTTTTGCCGGAGACGAGCAACATGCCGAATATTGAATTCTCCCCGATCATCCCAGAAGAATCAATGGAGCTAGAAAGTTCCTTGGAACCCGACGAATATGAAACAGAACTTTCATCTCCCGAAGCCTCATCCCCTCCAAACGCACAGGAGGAATATCGTGGCGGACCCTCGGTTATTCACAATCCACAAGTTGATTTGAATCCGTTTCAAAGTGCCACTGAGAACAAGAAATTCGGCTCCTCTTCGAAGCCGACGGACGACCTTGGTGCTTTAGCGATGCGTACTACTCTCGAAAGCAACGTAAGGAAACAGGACCGAGAAGTTTTTTATGAAGATTCTAAAAATGGGGAGGAAGAAGATGATTCAGATCCAGATTCAGATTCAGATTCAGATAATTCAGCTGTGGATGTTGTAGAAGAGAATGACAAGGAAACATCTCTTCAAGCATTTCCAAAAATCATCAGAGTCGGAGAACCTAGCGTCGTCAAACTTTCTATGAAGGTGCGAGGAAAAGATGAGATTGACGGCTTAGAGTGCCTTAGAGCTTATCGCTTGGACTCAATGACAAACAACCGGACAGGACTAAGTGTTGATCTAGCTGACGATGGGACAGCTGTTTACTTCGATGATACTGCACAGGATAATATATTCGCAGGAATGTTGGCCATCGTGAGTGAGACGTTAAACGAACGTATTGGTTTTGAGGTTGTGCCCGTCATTGACGGAATCGAAAACGCATCTCACCCTCTATTTTTCAAAGAAGAAAATGTGATATCATCATACGGAAATCGCAATCCGAGCGCAGACGCAATTGGAGGGGGATTGCTGAGAAGTCCTCGCATGACCGTACTTCACAGTTTGAAGGATCTTCAGCTCAAGGTTCATTTTATGCAGTTCTGGGATGCCAAGCTCATGAGCAGCGCTCAATTTCTACAGGATGTGGTTGGAGTTGGTTGTGAGGAGACTGGAAACTCTAACGAGCTAATGCACTTCACGGATGAGGGAAATGTTCAGACTGTTTCAATCGATCTGAATGGCGCCATAGAAAAGGGATTACTTCAAGACTCGATTGTAGTACAACTTCGAGCTGCATACAAAGAAGCAGAGGATTCGGCTCCTATTCTACTCGTTTCTGTCCTGGAAAACAAGAGGACCAAGTCTGAAGTAAGTCGCACTCGCCTCTCCCTGCCCGTGCAAGTGGGTGTAGAAAACGAGTGTCCGGAAGCAGTTGTCGCAAAGATTTCTGTTTATGTTGGAGAGAAAACAGCCGTTGTACTGAAAGGGACATCAATGCGGAAGGTGAAACCCTTGGAGTACAAATAACTTTTTCGATACCTTTGGTAGTTTTAAACAGTAAAATCTTGTACCGTATGTCACAAGGACGGAGTAAGACAAATACCTTCGTACTACGAAGTTCGTAGTCCCTTTGTAACAACACTTTTTCTGAATGCTACTTCAGTCGTTCGGGAGGGAATCCATTTGTCCTTGAAAAGACTTGCACCCGAGTTGCAATTCTCACGGAGGTAAGGTCAAAGCTACAACAACACTGGTTTGCGTGACGAGGCTCTTGCACCAGGAACGGTTACACAGCCTGTGTGAAGTTTAGGGGAGGTTGAGGCCCTCAACTTCAACCCGCAATACTTTTTGAAAATAACAATTATGATGTTAATTAGCGATTGCTGCTGCCTCGCCGAGGTTTTGGTTCTCCACGGATCTATGAAGGGAAGAATACGAGGTATCTGTGAGACTCATCACGCTCGTTGAAGTGCTTTAGAGCATTTGACGCGCTTTTCACCTGTTTTACCACGATCTTGCCGCCAAAGCAAGCAAGCTTTAAGGAATAGCAAATTAGATTCAATTTGCGATTGCAGGAGCAGTGGACAGGGAGGATCAGGACACTGGCGACGGCAATACAAAGGCTAGATCATAAGCATTTTGAGCTTTTTGGATCCACTCACAGCCGAAGGAAACCAGTTGAACTTCTACAATGAGCGGATGGGGTCGAGGAGGCCGTGGTAGTCGCGGTTTTGGGGCAGGTGGAGGCGGCTTCCGGGGTGGACGCGGTGGCGGACGAGGCGGCTTTAGAGGACGAGATGGCTTTGCGGGAAGAGGTGGATATGGGGGAAGAGGTGGCTTTCGAGGAGGTGGACGGTTTAATAACAGGTACGACGAAGGACCTCCTGAATCGCTGGTTGAAACAGGCTCTTTTCTCCATCCCTGCCAGGGTGAAATGGTCTACAAGATGACTACTGTTGCACAGGTTCCCAAGTTCAATGCGGCCGTCTATTTAGAGAACAAAACTCAAGTAGGAAAAGTAGAAGAAGTGCTTGGTCCTATCAACGAGGTTTTCTTCTCGGTAAAACCAGCTGATGGCGTGGTAGCAACCAGCTTCAAACCAGGCGATAAGATATTCATGGGCTCGGACAAATTAATGCCGCTCTCCCGCTTTACGGATCCTCCGCCACAACGAGGAGGGGTTGGCAAAGGCGGAAGGGGAGGGCGTGGTGGTAGAGGGAGGGGAGCACGCGGCGGCAGAGGAAGGGGTGGCAGAGGCGGAGGTGGCAGAGGCGGAGGTGGCAGAGGCGGAGGTGGCGGACGCGGTCGTAGAGGTATGGGGCCAGGACGTGGCTGGAGTCGTGGGAGAAGTCCGGGGTATGGTCGTGGAAGGGGTGGCTGGTGATAACTTCGCATGGAAGTATCATGAGAACAAGAGGACGCTTGACGGTAGAGCACGTCCTGCAGCGAGGCAGGTAGCCTCTCAAGCTGCGCTTCTACGGTCTGCTCGAGGACGGAGTGTCTACACGATTACAAATTGCGAAGATGGGACCAAGAATGCTACGCGTACAGCAGGCTTTCCATCCATCTTCTGTGGCAACCTAATCATGTTTCCGGATCAAGGCGACGTAAAATTGGCGCACTTATTGAACAATTTCTGACGACGGGCGACAGTTCTGATGAAGGACTATGCGTATATCGAGAGGATAGAGTTAGAAAAAGGCAATGGACCGAAAGCGCGCCTAGGTGGTGGCGAAGCAATATATACAAAACCATGCTGCTAGTGAGAATAACACAACGCTCTGCAGATAACTATTTCACAGCCACCGTTTCACCAATGGATTGCAAAGTAGCTTTGTTAGTGCCTCTAAAGGCAAAACCATGTGATGGTACATATATCCTGGTATATCCTCTCCGTTTCCAAGTCTGTTTTCCATCCTATGCAACACGTCGGAAGTGAAGTCCCCAATTACATCAATTCTCGGGTTCAAGTTGACGGTCAGTTCTGGAGTTCTCCCGCTCCAGTGACCGTTGTTCCGAGCGGACGACGACCCTTCACTTCGGCGTGTAGCCTCCTGAGAATAACGTGTAACATCGATGCCGTACAGAGTAAGAAGAGCAAGATCCTTAAAATGACTCCAATTATAAAACCCTGAACCGAGCTTGATGTCCAAATGGCCTTGCAAATCTACCTGTAGTGATTGCGAATCCTCTCGGACATGAAGAACGAGAGCTGGATGAGGAACTTTGCACAAATCGCTTAAAATTTGTCGCTCATCGTCTTTGTAAGAAAGCCTCATGACGTCGAAGTTGAATTCGAGACTCTTCTCATTCACAGGGCTTCTAGAATTATCCGCTACTACCCAATGCTTGTGACATAAGTCATATGCCGCCAGGGAAACTGTTGCGTTGTGACGACGCTCTTCAAATTGATAACCCCGCAAAACCAAGACCAGACTTCTACCCTTCATGCTAACCCTGGTCCCGCTTGGAAGAGGTAGAGTTTCGCTGCTTACACGAAGAACACGCGCAAAGGCTTCTGACGACAGGTTTGCACTCACATCAGTTTGACCGTCTTCCCTTGCTTCGCTCAAACTCTCTTCACGCTCACTGAGAGTAGAAACAAGATGGTCTCTCAATGCAGGTTCCGTATGCCCAGCCGGCTTCGATCCCTTCGCAATGTCTCTTTCAGATAGTAGCTTCACTTCATTTTTAAGCTTCTTGACAAGTCCCAATAGCCTTGCTATAGCCTGAAGAAGAGTGTGAGAGACCTCTGTCCTTATGTCAGTGCTTTCGAAAATAACGTCATAAGGTAGAGCGAAACAGCTCATCGCTAATGCGTCAATATTGAGCCTCAACGTATGAGTGTCATATCTCAGAACTTCAAATCTTAAGTGATTCATTATATTTCCAATGCAAGCCCAGTTTTGACGCGAAGGCTCTTCCATAGATCGAATTGTGTACACCATATTCTCTCTAAGCGACAAATTGCAACTCAAGAAATCCCAACGAGCTCGAACCATCCCCTGGTGAAGTATAGCATATGACCCTATTGAGGGAGCTGATACCATGGTTGAGGGCCTTGAACGACTTGTACCAAAGAGAATACGGTAAACGAAAACATCCATCTGGCTGACCTTCGCATTTGGTGTGGAATCGAACTTCAGTTGAAGTCGAATATCCGGGTCTAGTCTGTTCTCTGGGGCCGCGGAGAGCCGCCGAGCAGACGCTGTCTTCTCCGATGGGTCATGGTCTGTTCTCATTGATTTGGTTTGGGTTGTACTGGACTGAGTGGGTTCGTCTCGGGCTCTGGTATGGCTTATGGGTTTTGCTGTTCCGAGCACTACGAGCGCATTCATCTCAGAGTTTTCGAATCTTGGTACAATCGAATATGAGCTTTCATCGGCGCCGGTGACAGACTTCGTCGACGGCCGCAGTCGATGTCGTCTTTCGGCTAATAAAACGGTTTTAACTTCCATAAGAGCTGTGACTCGAGATATGTGGAAAACTGAATGTGGTGCGAAACACGGGCTCGTGCCATGCAACATCCTCGCATTTGATAGTCGCAAACTTTGAGGCTTGGCTCCTTCAAGCAGAGGGGTTATTTCCAGTTTCAGATCTGGAGATATTCCAGTACAAACCGTAGTGTGGGTTTGTTCTTCACCAAAGATAGGTCCTGTTGCCACTGATAATAAAATGGCAGAGTGTTTTCCTGCGAAAAAGCCGAACTTGGACTCAAATGACATACTGGCCTCTTCCTGCGCTCGATATAAAGACTCTCCAAAACGAACCAAAACGCTAACTTCGCGAGAAACTTTGCGCTCTGGTTCCGGCATTGGCGAACCCTGAAAGTACAAGTGATTCTGCTTCGACTCTGGTTCACGCCCCACAGCACCAAACAATTCCGTGAGCAGATTCGAAACGCGTTGTAGACATCTTCGAGGAAATTCTCCTTCCCTTCCGGAGAAGTCAACATCTATTAGATCAAAGTCGTGACTCATTTCTCTGGTCATCGCTATACTGAAAGCTGGGATACTCAGCTTCGACACAAGATCAGCATCTAGCGGTTCTGGTCGCTTTGCGTAAGATCTTTCCTCTGCACCGCCGAGACCTTCGATGAATCCACTTGTTCTCGTTATCTTCAGACTTAGGCTCTCTACCAGCAAACGATCTTGTTTTTCAGTGGGATTTGAAGTAGAATCACCTGCAACACTACTGCCTGGCCTCGAGGTGTCTGGACGCGAAATTATTTCCTTTGTCCTCTCTGAGAAGTGCTTGTATTCTTTTACGTTCTTTGCATCGTTTATAGCCATAATGAAGTCTTTCCTGGGATGAATCATCCATGTTCCTGGAACGATTACCACTGATGTTGGTCCAAACAGAGAAAATCCTTCTTGTGAGTTGTGATTGATTGCCAGAACGATACGAGCATGGTGCGAACTTAGCAAAGACGAGCTTTCCCAAAAGACGCCGATAAAGTTAGACTTCACTTCTATGACGTTTCTAACAGAGATATTAGGATTTTCGAATCTTTCTCGAGCAAACAGGTGAAGATTTGTAGCACTAAGTGCTAGCCTTGATGATGAGTACTCCTCCGAGCTGAGAAGCGGAACCGCTAGTTTGAAACGCTGAACATTAAATCCGACGAGAATCACGCGATGTTCTGTTGGTTTGCTTGTGCTCACAGATTTGGGGAGACGTTGACGATTAGAAGACAGGCTATTGTAGTTCATGGTTTGCAAATCAGAAACGAATTCTTGTTCATCAGCCCACGCGGCGGCATCTCTTAGAAGTCGCCAGGGGTGCAGTTTTCCCGACACAGAGTGGACGTCCACTCGAAATATGAATGTATGTTGCAGGTCTTCTTGGGATTTCAAAACATCCACCCGAGATCGTTCCAGCGCTACAGACAAGCTTGTCCGGTCATCTGCAGGTTTGATTTCTTGCACAGAAAATTCTGCAGATGGCATGCGCAGAAAGGAAAGCGAAATCCTGGGGATATCGATAGCCGTCCGAAGCTGAACACCTTTCTCTACTAACTTATTCCATTCGAATGTGCCAGTCACAGCTTGCAAGTGAAACAATGCCAGAACAGGACCGCTGACCAGACTGAGAGACATAGGCCGGATAGATAATTCCATACGTACTCCTTTTGTTCTTTCCCAGGCCGCAAAAGATCTAGTCAATGGAGTACCGGGGATCGGATCAGAGTCTTCCTGATACGATAAGTCACGGTCCGGATTCGATAGGCGAGCGCCTTCGTGAATGCGAGGCTCACCAACGTTTGCAGGTAGGTTCTGAAACGCCATTAAACCTGCCACAGTGAACAAAATATGCCGCAAACCTTGTATCGAAGTTGAGTTTGTCAGAGGTTCTGCGGTTACTTTTAACAAAGTCGGGACACCCGTTGATTCTACCCACTGCACACCGCGGGCATCCAAGCTAGGAAATCGTAGAACTTCTTCAGAGCTCCAAGCTGGCGCGGCCAAACGTAGACCATGTCCGTATAGCCGTAAACCAAGCGTCAGCGCTGCGCTGTCTGCTTCGGACGCAACTGCTGAGAAGAATAGTCCGTCCAACGGGTATGTGACGCTCATTGAAGTGTCTTGAGGATGGAACCCTTTAAGAATCACTTTGGAGTCTTCAAAAAGAAAATGGATGGCCACAGTCGAAAACAGAGCCCGACGCCCCAGAGAAGTTGACATCAGCCTTGTTGCTCGAGCCATTTCCGATATCGAATGTTTGGTTGATACGAATGCGGTAAGAACGCCCTTAAGATCTTCTTTGAATTCTTCACGAAACTTTAGAACTGACTGCAAATCACTTGCCCTTAGAGTAGCAACGAACTGAGAGATCCGTGCAGACAAAATAAGTTTTGGAGGACTCCGTGGAAATATATCTTGAGCAATACTGATGGTCATCCCAAAACGAGAGATGGCTCCGGCCATAGTACAGTTTGGATCATTCGAAGATCGAAGATCGGAAGACGATGCCGTCATTACGATAGAGCACATACCATTTGCTGAAGACATCAACGTCAACCGTGGCTGGTTCACAAGAAAGAGTACGCCAGCATCTTTCAGTTGTTTCTCACATATGTTATCGACGTTCTCCACACCTCTTCTGCGCATGTATTGCATTTCAACCTTCTTCAACGATAAGAACAAGGTAATGTTGGGGAAGCTTCCCGGGAAAATCAACGGCTTGGGCTTTGAGACCAGCGAGACTCGCTTGAGACGACGTTCATCAATGGAACGGATTGAATGAGTCCGTCGCCCGTTCTTCTTCTGTTTCGCATGTTCCTTTCCCTTTTTGTCGAGATAGGTTGGCGGTCGAAGTCCTCTTCGATCATGCCCAGTCGACACAGGAGCCCGTATCAGCGAATCTTCCGCCATCGTTTTTGGTCTTTGAAATGCCGGGGGAACCAAAGTTCTGGGAATCATACGCTTTGCTCGCTTTCTGGGAGGACCTGTCTCCCCTGCAGTTGTTACAGCGACTACTCGATATACATCCGATTCGTCCTTTGCTATGAGAACCCCCGTTTCTTTCTCCTGAGGTCTGATCTTGCGTGTAACTTCCCTCATTGAAGAATTAGTGTCGTTCCTGAGGAGTGCACTGTTTGGATCGTATCCGTTTCTGGAACCATGACTTCGATTCAAACTCGCTGAAGGGTAAGTTTTCACGTCGTGTACATGCTGGCCCCGAACGTTGGAGGGAACGCTTGGTTCTCGAACGAATGACGATGTGGAAACCAGGAAGGAGCTCGGTTGATATGAACCGAATTCAGTTCGGCCAAGATTTCCACTCCCCGATATGGTTCCTTGAAACCGAGGGTTAGATCGAACATGACCTAACTTGCGATATGACCTTGGCGACCAACGAAATGGGTCTTCTTCCTTTCCTCCACATCGGCTGCCTGATAGGCTAGCGTAGTGGATCGGGTACCCATTTCTAGAATGTAGATGGTCATCTTTCTCTGTGGCACTCGTCGAAGAAACAAAAGCGAAGTTGCCCCCATCAAGACTTTCCGTTTGCTCAGTGTCAATCCTTAGCATTGGAAAGAACCTTGTCGCTCTGCCTACAAATGAAGCAACCTCCGATACCATCCGCAAAGAGTTTGCTGCAATGTTGTCAGTCGTAAACACCGATACAACGCCAAAAGCTGCTTTGATAATCATTTCACGTCGGACCTGGGAGATGCGATCCACGTATTTGGTTGAAGAGCCCGTCTTACAAAGGAAAACATTGATGTGCAGCATTTCTTGTCCACTGATCTTCACGGAGATATTTCTTAGAACTAGATCCAAGGATTTTAAGTGATTAATGTCATCGGAGGCGGAAGAGTTGATCACGAACTCTTTCGGTGCTTCCTTCTCACCATGGTCGGTTCGTAAATCTTTGAGCAGTTGATTTTTCCCACCTGCTGTGAAGCCTCCCTCACCAACAAGGAAAGGATAAACGTCTGATGGATGTCTTTGATACAGAGAGAACAATGGAGTTGATAGGTATTGTTTAGACATGGCTTCTAACACTTCTGTCTCGAGCTGCCTCAGTGAACTGTAGTTTATCGTCAAAGTTCTGAGCAGAAGAAGAAATACTGAAGCAACTTTCCCAAGGGCAGTGTACGTAGCAAGAGAGCTATCCCCGGAGCCAAAACTGAAAGATTCAACTTTCCCTATCAAAGTCTTGTTCTTTGGTCTCTGGCGGGGTAGAGGACAGTTCTTTGTAAGTTTGCCATCCGTAGAGACAAACTGGTCCCGAAAAATGAACAACATTTCCTTGATAACTGCAATTTCTGCTAGACCATGACCATGCCTGTAACATTGCAGAACAATGGAAGGAACAGAGCTGTGAGAAACCGTCCTCATCGAAAATAAACCGGGTATAGGATGAGAACTAGACCCTGATAGGCTGCGGAAGTGATTGTGATCACCTTTATGTTCTTCTAATGATGTCGAATGTAAGCAATGCATCCCTCGTGGAATCGAAAGCACTAATGTTGTCGCACTTGTTCGGATATTAGAGTACCCATCCATGTCCGAGGGTTCTGTGACTATGGGAGGGAGCACATGCACGGAAAGTTCTGCAGTTTCAAGTGCCCGAAAAGAATTAGTTCGAGGTGCATGGAGAATCGCATGGCTCGGAATTGCCGATCGCCTCTTCGATTCATAACTAGTCCATAAGGCAAGCAATCCGTCAACCTTGTGTGAGACACTTTGACTATCGAGAAAGTTCTCGGAGCTACGCTTGTACCGCGATAATCCTTCCTGCATTCTTGTAACCATGTCATTGACAACTTCTATGCACGATGGGGATATCTTGATGACTGTGGGGGTGGGAATGGACACAGACGTTGTCTCAACTCGAATCAACTCTCCGCCAGAATTACTCCTCCCAGTCTTAAGAATCAACGCCTCTTTCGCATCGGAAATGAAATCCCACCATTCTCGGCTTGCAGGATTGTATGCGTCAGGGTCAAAGGAACCTCTTAATGTTGGAAACAGATTGTTGGTGGTCCATCGGGGAACGCGTCGGCCGAATTTGTCGAAAAGGGCCGTAACATGCCCTTCTTGTAGGTACTTAACACGGGGAGACCATATTGATGGCCTGAACTCCATCAAGACATCTAACTTTGCTCTTCTGCATTCCCCCACTTTCCGCAGAACTCCGATATCTTTGAACAAACTTGAAGATGGGTGTGTTCCTAACGGGCTCGCATGTGAAACTTGGGCTCGCATGGTAGCTTCATCAACCCAGGGAGGAAGCTTCTCATCCCAGGGAGTCATGATTTCTACATTTAGTTCCGGGATCAAGAATCGGCTGCGTGATGCTAGTCTTTCAGTTGCAAGAGAGGACGTGACGAAACGCAAACCCGTGTCAAGGGACACATGCATAATGGCTTGAAGGAATTTAGGGATGACTGCTTGTAAGTACTCATTCGGCCCCTTTTCGCTTCGGTTTGGCATTGATCGACTTCGTTGTCCAGATCTCTGCGCTGCTGCAGAACTTGCGGGAGATAGAACAAAAAAATCACCACAACCAACATGAAACTGTATGGTGTCGACTGAAAGCATGCATGCAATAGCAGTCTGATCTTCGTTCAGAGAATGAGGGATTGCGGAAGCTATGAAGCCAGAGACACACTTCAGACTGTAATCCACGACACATCCCTTCACTTCATCAACAACTAGTACCAGCTCCGAGTTGTAAGAACCCCAAAAAGGACTAGCTGCACTTCGTTTCAACAGGCTAAACCCTTTGAGGACCATTCGTGGAAGAGAATGCTCTTGATTAGAGAATTCACTCCCATCCTTCATAGACGTCGAAACGCACGGCAGGTATCCACCGAAAATTGATACCTCTTGCTTCGTGGTCTTTGGGTTAAACACCAGTTCAGATCCTAGGCGATTTGATCGAAGTGAACCTCCAAAGTTAACACATGTTATTGAGCACACATGTTCATGGAATGAAGAGAACGGAGATAATGGATGTGGAAGCTCATGAATACGGAACAGTAATGAATCAATGTCAATACTCATATCAACAACGTCATCCGCTGCGTTGTGCGTACCTCCTGAGCTCATAACGAGGCCGCTACTAAGTCCCATTGTTACACATTCAGATGTGTTGGGATAACGCCCGGCCTCGAGAATGCGTACAGAAATTGACCTCCGTCTTGCTTCAATCCGAGACCTCTCCTTGGAGGAAATCGTATGATTACCACCACAAGCGTAATTCCTTGTGACATTCAAGATTGATGTCGCATGGTGCGGATTCAGATCCATAACTATACTCGAGGCACTGAAACGCATTTCGCTCCAATTAACAGAGTCGAGAAAGGCTTGTTTGGGGCCCTCCAGGAAAAGCATACCATCGTTTGAAACAATCTTGCCGGATAACTCGCATCTATCCCCAGCAGTGAGAATAGTGCGCTCGATAACTTCTCTCCTTTCCTCGGACATCATTTCAGGCGAACTACTGCTATGATGCGCTACAAACGTTTCGAACTGATGGAGCATTCTTTGCGCAAGCGATGGTGTTCGTGACTTCAGAAAGTACGGCACGCCAGCGCTTCTCCCACCCGCCACGTTAGGCTCAGCCTCGCTCTTCCGCAGAGAAGTAAGCATTTCCGACATTTCCATCGAGAGCTTAACCGACAAATTCGGGAGCGACAGGGACCATTGAAGTTCAGATGAGTCGTTTACAAAAGATGATGTTGCAACCTGTTTGACCTCCAACTCAGCTTTTGTACCAACCATCTTAAGCTGTCCGTATTGGTCTGATATCCCATTTCGGATATCACTCCATGAGTTATCGTGACTGCACGCAAGTGAGATGCAGTACTCATCTTCAGCACGAATACTTATCCTTTCCCGATATGGAATGAAGTATCGGATGCTTTCTGGTTTCTTGGAGTGCTCTCTAATCTCGGTGCTAATATCGGTAATTACTCGGAAGGTGTCAGGAAAGATGTTGAAATTTGTCTGGGACACTTGCATATCGTACGATACGTGATGTTCATCATTCCATACTTGCGGAGTTTGAACTACTCGTGCAAGCGTAACAAGCTTTGAGCAACAAATCGGCATGTCTACAACTCCCTCAACTTGCGCATCGGTATCCTTGAATGTTACCACGGTCTTCTGGGGCGCACCATACTCGTACGGTATCTCTGTTCGCACAGAAACTTTCGATGCTCTCACTAATAGTCTGCTCTGAATGGGAAAGGGTGCTTCGCCTGCTTTGGCCTGGTTCTTGTCGTGCAGGGTGGAAGACTTCCAGTTTCTAATGTTGAGAAGCTGCAAAGCTTTCCAGGTGCTTTCCTGAGCAACAAATGGTATGATAAGGATTGGTTTTTGGATACGGGAGTCATTGCTCGATGGATCGTCGGTAGAAACTGGAGAGGCATCGATAGTGATCTGTATTCCGGTGGCTGCTCGTTTTCCGTCCCTCGAGAACAACCGTTTTGCCACTGGTACGAGATCGAACAATGGGGGCTGTAGTCTCTCAAGAATCCTTTCGATATCTGCGATGGCTTGTATGTCGTACGAAAAAGAGGCTTCTTTGAGAACTATAGAAACACGACACACTGGAGGTGGGTCTGTGTTCGAATCGTCTCGTATACCAAAATTCATATATGTAGCACTCGCTTTCCGGGGGTGCACTTGTCCTCGAGAGATGTGCGCCACTCCCGGTTCATCAAAGACGTAATCGATAATTGCCGTCTCAGCGTGTAGAACATCCGAACATGGCAGGCAGCGAGATCTGTTGAATTTTCGACCCAGGGTCCAAGTATTCGGAGACATCAACTGTGCTTTCAGTCCAAGGCGTTGATTCTTTTTGCTAGGTGAACGTCTGAGCGATTCAATCTTTGCTGGGGCCGCGGGCAGTGGCTCACTTACACCTTTGTATCCTCGAGATAACACTCGTCGAATCATGCGATTGGTATTACTCTCATCTCTACAATCTGAGTCTTCAGAGTCAATGCCAGTGGTGGCATTACTGTCAGGGATGTCATTAATGACATCATGGACTGAACCCCTATCCGCAACGCTTAGTCTCAACCCCGACATTCGCATGCGAATACGCTTCCGACATTTGTCTAATGAGCAGCTAGGAGCACCGTACATGTATCGCAGCTTGGCTGACTTGACAGAAAGACGAACCAACGGAGATTCACCCATATCACAGAAGTAAAATGCGCCATGGGTTACACGAAAAGAGGTAAGTTCTAACAAACGCTCTATGAAGGGCTTCTCGTCCACTGACTGCACCGACGAAAACGATGAGCGAGATGAAGATGGAGACTTGTCATATACAATGGAAGCATTTGATATGGCAGGACTAGCCGAACTGAAAGCAGGGTTGCGAGCATCTCTTGAACGCACACTGTTGTTGACGAAACTAGCACGTCTGGATACATTTCTTGATAATTCCAGAACTCGCTCGAGATTATTGTAGTTCGAGCGGTAGTTAACCACGCGTGTTCGCAAACCAACACAATGGATGGAGATGAGTGCCGAAGGCTCCGCAGCGTCGTTTGCATCGGTGGGAGCAGCAATGCGACGCCACCATCTTCGTAAACGATACAGAGGACGCTTCAGAAAGAATGCGGTTTGCTCCTTCTGCAGTTCTTGCTGAGCGTGAGCGACGCGGTCGAGTGTGGCCGTTTGGTCAACGGTGAGAAGTTGGTTAAAATCAACAACGGGTGATTTGCGCCACCATCTTATCTGTAGCACGAGTTGTTCGACGGCTACGGTACCATTTGGAACTGTGTATTGTACAGAATGCGCAACGACGCGACCGGCCAGTGGATAGATGTAAATGGCTTGTATGTTGAGATGCAGGTCATCTCCCTGCGCGCGATTGGTGAAGAACGAAAGTGCACGACCTAGGAGGCGGGGCAGAACAATGACGATTGCAACTATCCATAGAACGAACACAAGAACGAATAGGGTGAAGGGGAACAAGGAAGCTTCTTGAGAAGACATGGACGCCTGTGCGGCGTCCATGCTGTGTTTGGAACTCTATATTTCGCAAGAGGAGAGTTTCGATAACTTCAAACAGTGGCGATAGAGAGTAACAGGCCAGGGGAGCGGTGACATTTGTCAGAGACGAGGGGCACGAACTGAGAGCGGACGCAGCGGCGTACAGACTCGATAATGCAGTGGTCAGGAAGAAGCTAGAATTCCTCGCGACGTATCATGCAACGGGCCGTCAGCTCTGGTGGAGGCCATCGTCAGCAAACCGCAACGGAGCACAACGCAAAAAACCAGGCTCGTACCTGCGTGTGGTATGCGCCGTGAAGAGCAACCGCCATTTCCGTTCAGAGCAAGGGTGCGGGCCCGAGAAGCTTGTGGGCTTTCGGTAGCCGAGGTAGCCGCGGGTAGCCGCGGTAGCCGGGTGCATGCCTAATTTGATCCACAGTGCAGTGAGGTGGTTGGGAAACGCCGGACATCGTTCGCAACTTGTGTTGTAGCCTTTTCCGTGAACGGGACTTGTTCCGCTGTCGCTTCGCGTCTCTTCTGTCACACTGCATCCGTTGCGTCCGTGCGCTTTTGCATCTCCGTCGTTGGGGCACAGTGTGCCTTTCTCGCTTGCTTCTTGACTCGCAGTGCTGCCATACCGGCTGTTGCGGCTTGTGCAGCCGGTCTTCTCATACTCGACAACTGCTGAACTGCTTCCTGTTCAGTTGTGGCTGCTTTCGAGCACCTTACTCTCCGACACATGTACAACTACGTCGTTACCGCACATAAGGCGTCGCGCGTGTCCCACACCGCTGTGGGCAGCTTTCTCGCCCCAGATCAGCGCAACTTGCTTGTTGCGAAGGTCAATTACATTCAGGTGTACACAATAACGAAGGAAGGGCTTGCGTGTGCTATTGAGCTTCCTATTCATGGCACCATTTCTGGAATGCACCTCATGCGCATGGCGGGCGAGACTCAGGACCAGCTCGTCGTCATCACTGAGAAATACAAGTTATGTATCTTGCGATGGAACCCTGTCGAAGCTCGCTGTCATGTCGTATCGTCCGGCGATATGCAAGACCATTTTGTTTCTAGTGGAGTCACCGAACGTATGAGCATTGTCGACCCTAAGGCCAAGTGTATTGCGCTGCATCAGTACCAGCGTTTGCTCAAAGTGGTTCCCACCGAACGTGATGCAGACAAAACTGCATTTAATGTCAGACTGCTGGAGGACACTATCTTTGACATGGTTTTTCTGTACGGGTGTCAGAACCCCACTGTGGCCGTATTGTGCGCACATGGAAAGGATAATAGAGAGTTGCGAACATACGAGATTCGCATGAACGACCAAGACATTGCATCGGGCTCTTGGAAAAACGCAGTGCTAGATGTTACAGCATCGAAGCTTGTTGCCGTTCCAGAGCCCATAGGGGGCGTTCTTGTATTCGGAGATGACCTAGTAACCCATATTACTCCTAATGGCGAGCATGTATCGCAACCTTTTGAAGCCACAATCATTACTGCCGTTGGTATGGTTGACGAACAAGGCACTAGATATCTTATAGGCGATCAAAAAGGCTATCTTAGTATTCTCCTATTAATCACAGATCAGAAACACACCGTCACTGGCATCAAGCTCGAAACACTTGGCGAAACAAGTATCGCTTGCTGCATCTCATACCTCGATAGCGCTTTTGCTTTTATTGGGTCGAACACTGGCGACTCGCAATTAGTTCGATTAGGGCGTGAGCGAAATGAGGAGACAGGAACCTATGTTGAAATTGTTCAACCGTATCCTCATCTGGGACCTATTCTTGACTTTTGCATAGTGAAGGGCATGGGCTATTTACGACACGGTCAGGGCCAAGTAGTCACATGTTCAGGTCAAGGAAAGGATGGCTCTCTGAGGATTATACGCAACGGAATCGGTATATCGGAACACGCATCTGAAGAGTTACCAGGAATCAAAGACATGTTTTCTTTGAAGCGACATATTGATGATAGATACGACTCCTATCTGCTTCAGAGTTTTACTTCAGACACGCGCACTCTGGAACTCATCAGCGCTGATGAAATGGCGCCAGCCAGCGTACCAGGTTTTGACGAGGATTCCCCGACATTATATGCTGCGAACATGGAGGGTGATGTAATGGTCCAAGTTACTACAAAGGGGGTGCAAGTCACGGACTCTGTAACAATGACCGCGCAGCCTACTCTTAGCTGGGCTCCTCCTGCCAATGTACGTATTTCGATTGCATCTGGAAACACATACCAGCTACTGCTCGCCACCACGGGTGGAAACTTGATTCTATTGAAGGTTGATCCAGAAAAGAAGACTTTGATTGAAGTGAAACAGACTAAAACGGAAAGGGAGATTTCGTGTCTTAACTGTAACTTTTTGCCGTCTTCTTCGCAGATGACGGATGTGGAAGAACCGGTGATTAGCAGAGGGGAGGCATACCTGGCTGTTGTTGGTTTGTGGACGGAGGTGAAGGAAGGGCCAGTTGTCAAGTTGCTTGCGCTACCGTCGTTGCGCACAATAGAAACTATTCAGCTGGGGGGTGATGTTATTGCAAGATCTGTTCTCTTGGCTTCTCTTGAAGGACACCACTATCTTCTTGTTGGTCTAGGAGATGGGTACTTGCTCACATACTCTGTGAACAGCGAAGTTGCGTTGGCAGCAGCATCGTCTGAGGAACTAGATTCCTCGACACATTTATCCGTAGTTTCGGAGCGCAGAAAACTGAGTGTTGGTACGCAGCCAGCGCAGTTGAGTATTTTCCGGAGCCGTGGTGCCAACCATGTGTTTGCAGCCTGTGACCGTCCAACAGTTGTGTACTCTGCCACCGGAGGAGGCAAACTACTTGTGTCCAACGTTAATCTACAAGAGGTTACCCGTGTTTGCGGGTTTGACACCGAAGCCTTCCCTGACTCGCTGGCAATCGCAACAGAGAATGGTCTGCATTTGGGCGAGGTGGATGAAATTCAGAAGCTGCATATCACATCAGTGCCACTAGGAGAACAACCGCGACGCATTGCTCACATGGAAATGGCGAAGTGCTTTGGAGTGATTACTGAAACATCAGTTGTTGATTGCAATGGTGAAGAAATCTTGGAGTGCTACGTACGAATCATAGATGATTCTCGATACGACACGCTTTTCAAGTATAAACTAAAGACAATGGAGAACGGAAACTCTATCTTGGCGACATCGTTTATTGGAAACGGCATTGACAAAAATGAGCAATTTCTGGTGGTTGGGACAGCTTTTGATCTACCTGGAGACGAAGACCCCAAGGACGGGCGGATGCTTATATTTCGAGTGATCGAAGGGAAGGCGATACTTGTGGCAGAGCGAGAATGCCACGGCGCGGTATACAGTATGAACTCGTTTAATGGGATGCTAATTATATCTGTGGGGCCGGAGGTGCAGGTGCTATCGGTGTCGGAACGCAAGGACGGGATGCTGAACATTCGGTCATTGCATCGACACCGCGGGCACACTCTGGCGTATAGAGTGAAGCTGCGGGGAGACTTTGTGCTGGTTGGAGATGTGATGAGGTCGATTACGGTGCTGTCGTGCAGAAAGCTGGGGGATAACTACCGGCTTGAACAACTGGCGCGGGATTATGAGGTGGTGTGGGTGATGGCGATAGAAATGGTGGACGATGATACATACATTGTGGCGGATCACTCCAAGCACCTGTACACATATAAGCGAAACTCGCGTGCGACATCTGAAGCTGAGCGAGAACGGCTTGAACGAGTGGGACAGTTTCATCTGGGAGCAAGGGTGAACGGAATGGAACACGGATCGCTGGTGATGCAGTTGGCGGAAAACGAGTCGCCGGCGCTGAACACAATGATCTTTGGTACCACGGACGGTATGCTGGGGGTGATTGCGACGCTGAAGGCGGATGCATACCAGTTTTTTGTGGAAGTGCAAAACGCGATGGCGACGCTGATCCCGGGGGTGGGGGGGCTGAAACACAGCGAATGGCGCGAGATGAAGGCGGACTGCCCGCCGAGAAGCGCGGCGGCGAAGAACTTTGTGGACGGGGACCTGATAGAGCGGTTCTTGGACCTGAACATGGCGCAGATGAAGAAGATCGCGTCAATGGTGAACGTGGAGGTGGAGGAGCTTGTGCAGAGGGTGGAGCGCATGCAGCGGTTGCACGGAGCGGGATGAAGGCGGGAGGTTGGCGCGGGCGCTAACATTAGTGGGGCAGGAAGGACGAGTTGGAGTAAAGCTGCGAGCACAAAGGACGCGGGAGCGCTTGTTGGCGGAGGAGACAGTCTCGCGAAGCGCGCGCGCGAAGGCGGTGGAGGCAGCGCATTGGTGCGGCACAGCGGTGCGTGCGACAACAGTGCGCGCAGCGGGAAGCGCGCTCGTGCTTACAGCGTCTTGCGCGATGTGCCACATCAGCGCACGTGCGCTACGCGCCGAGGCGCATCAAAATGGAACCGTTGGCGTGGCGCCACGCGCGACCGCCGCGGACGTTGTTTCCGCCACACGCCGTTGTGCGTGCGCAACGCTTTGTCGCTCCGCCGCCGCCGCCGTTCTTGTCGTAGACGCGCGCTGTTCCCGGTCGAGATGGCCGCTTCTCGTTCGTTGCGCGGCTTAGTGTGGCTGTGTGTCATCGCGCTTTCGGTTGGCGCTTGCGTCGCGTGCGACAGCTCGTGTCGCTTGAGGTTCTGCGGCGGCCCGGCCGTCGCGTACGTCGGCGCCGCCGGCGTGCCTTCCACGCCGTCCGTGTGCGGCCCGGCGGAAGGTAACGTGCGACGCGCCGTGCGACGCGTCGGTCTTACAAAGCTACGCCTGCAGGGCGACACGCAGTTCAAAGCGGCCGATCAACTGGGACTGCACGAGTCGCTGTTCGAACCGGTGTTGGCGCCGTTGCGCTTCGGCGGCTCGGCATTGGCACTTTCCGCGCCAATTGAGGCCGAGCAACGCGCGCTACTACACGGCGCGTGCGCGCGCGTGCCCGTGGTGCAATGGGGCGACTCGTTCAAGCGCAGCGACGCCACGGACTGCGTGGCGTTCCGCGTTAGAGTGGCCGACATTCGCATTGACCTCGAGTGGGATTCGCGCGACGATCTGGACGTGTTCGTCATACAACCGGACGGGAAGCAGGTGTTCTTCCAATCCACAAGCGACAGCGGTCGTCTGCTCCGAGACGACAACCGCCGCGCGTGCGGGCGCGACAGCGAGGGGGGGCTGGAGACGGTGGTGTACGATGGCACCGTTGACATGTTGGGCACGTACCGTGTGTTTGCGGAGCACTCGCGGAACTGCGGCGAAGAGCGAGCCACGCGGTGGAGACTGCGTGTGGCTGTGCGCGGACAAGTTGTTAGTGACGTTAGCGGCAGCTCGGAACTGCCGCTCGGCGGCGTCATCGACGCCAGTCGCTCGCTGTTCAACGTCAGCGTGTAACTTTTTGTAAATTTCATTGGCGCGCGCTTTTTTTTTGTCGTTGCGCGCGCCTTTTCTGCGGCTTTACCTTCGTGTTTACCCTTGGTACGACGGTACCCACCTTGGTATGTTGCGTGGAGTCTTCTGCCGCGTCGTGATCCGCACGCTACGTACCGCAGCTGCGTAGCGTCTGCGCGAACATGGACGCGCGTCAAAGCTCCGCTTCGCACGCGTCGGCGCCGGCGCCGTCGGCGCCTGTCGGCGGGCAGACGTCGCCGTTTGCGCCCACGTCCACGCCCTTCATCCCTCCGCCGCCACAGCAGCAGCAGCAGCAGCCGTCGCAGCAGCCGTCGCAGCCGTCCTCTGCGCAACATGGCGCCGCCGTGCCGGATAACCCGCACGCAGCCATGCACACCGTGCCGCACCCCGAGATGGTCAATGCCTGTGAGACGCTAATCAACGTTGCGCGCGCTTTGAATGCTAGACCCATGTACAACATCCAGCGCGTGGGCGGCGAGGATCATCACCCGCTGTTTCATGCCTCCGTCGAGCTTGTGCCGCAGGGCTACGTGGCGAGGGGGGTCGGCCGTAGTAAGATGACTAGCCGACGCGACGCCGCCTCGAACATGTTGCGTCAGATCTACTCCAAGAGTGTGAATGACGCCGCTGATACGTCGGCGTCGGTGCCGATCCCGTCGCAGGCCATTTCGCAGCCGATTTCACACCCGCAGATACGCATGTCTAATCCGTCTTCGTACCCGCCTCACTCGCGCTCGTTTCCTTCCACCTATCCTGTGTACTCGCAGCCGGTGCCACATGCTACGCATCCGCCCATGTCCCAGCCGTCCGTTCTCCAGCAACCACCTACAGCTAGTCAGTCTTTCCATACCGTCAAGCAACAGCCGCTTCCGCATTCGCAGCACTCTATTCAGCAGCATGCTCTTCACTCGCAGCCTTCGCTCCCTCCGCAGTATTCGCAGTCTCAGCCGCCGCCCCTTCCTCCAAACACTTTGCCTCCGCAGCCGCGCTCATTACCACCGCAACCGCAACCGCAACCGCAACCACAGCCGCAGCCGACTCACCACTATCAGTTACAAACTCAGCATAACTTTGTACAGCCCCAATCATTGCAGCAGCAGCTAGCTACTGCTGTTGACGCCATGCATGATCAGCAGCAGCAACCTCCGCCGCAACCAGAACAGCCAATGTTCTATGTGGACAGAAGCCCAGACTCTGATCTTGAGAGGGAGCTAGAGGAGGAGCAACAACAGCAGAACAACGCTGTCGTATCACCCGCCGCACACACCGTCCCACCACATGTCCCACACCCGATTCCAGACTCTTCAGCTCCCCCCGCCCCATCGGCGTCTAACACGACATCCCAAAAGGTTGTAACACCATCGTCCGCTCCCAAACCCGAAGCGCAGCTTCCTCGTTCACAAACAGCACAGCCATCGATCGCCGTTGCCGCCACCCCAACTGATGTTGGTGGAACAACCGCCACCGCTTCTCCAGCTGCTACGGCCAATGCTCAGCAAATGTTACCCACAGCAGGTGACACGCCAACAGCAAATCTTGCCACCGTTTCCGCCGACGGCGGCAGCACTGCTGGGGCGGAAGGTGTGAAGGGCCAACTACAACAAGCTCTCAGTCCTGTGCAAATGTCCGGTTCTACAACACAGCCGAGAATTCAACGCGAGCCATCAGGGTCGCACTCTCATCCTGTTGAAAGTGCCTCAGAGACACCACGCGTATTAGTTCCGGAGGAGGTACAACAAGCACCTCTACCGCATCAAACTACACCGGCGCCAAAGGTTACTGATGGTCCGGCGGGCATTTCTACAATGCGTACACCGGTGCCGCCAAATGTGGAACCATCTGTCGCACAAGCGAAACCGCAAACTTCCTCTCAACCAGAGTTAGGCCCTGGTGTTGCTGTTGCATTGAAACGTAAGCTTGAGGAAGTTGCGACTGAACCAAAGGCCAATGGAAATGGAAACACTATCGCCGCACCAGAACCACAGCGGAAGAAAGCCAGGGCTATTTCGGCTCATGCTGCCGTGCGGCTTGAATTTCATATTGTTTGTGTGCTTGATGAGCGAGTAAGAACAGCACTTGAAGACTTGATCAAGGCCAATCTGTTCATTCGGCCACAAATACATTTGTTCAGCTCAATCAATGTGTTGACACCCATTGAGCTTGCGTCTGATGTGCGTGTGCCAGTGAAAATGTTTGAGCAAAAAGTTTGTGAGCGCCAAGAGCGTATAGCTATGGCACTTGCTTTCGAAGCAGGGTCTCTTAGCAGCGATTTGTGGGTTGAGCGTGCAAAGCACCTCGCCAAAGGACTACCCGCATCGTTGATGCCGAGGATGATCATACTGTCTGATAACCCGCTGTTTCAAACGTTTGCCAAAAAGGGTGTTATTGAGGTTATCAACCCAAAGGACAATCTAGCAAAGTACGCAGCGCACATACTGGAGCAGAGCTCAGATGGGCAAGAGCAGGCGCAGCAATGACTGGAAACGATACACACAGGTATGTGACTCTTTTGACTTGTTTCTTTCCCAGAAGGTCTCCTTGCGGCGTTTAATCTCGTGTTTTGTTGCTCAAAGAGCTAATGCGTAACAGGGTTGAGCAGGTAAGTACATACCGCTTGGTATTCTGTGCATTTGAAGCTCATTTGACGGGCCTTACCTGCGTACCATGCATGGTAGAACTGAGAGTGGATTAAAAAAACAGGTGGCGAGCAACCCGTAGAGTCGCATGCGCTGCGTACGCTTCTGCGAAGAAGTGTTGTGAATTGCATCGCTTCATCACCAACTAGTGCGCTACCGACAGTATCCCTCATACCTTGAGCACATCACTACATGCTAAGCATGGCATTGTGTTCTGCTTTGCTGTAGACTGTTTTGCTCGCTGACGTTTAATGATCACAAAACTGCACCCCATGCGTGAATCAAAGACCACAAAGCAGCTTCGCACATGGCGAGCGTGAGGTGAGTTGCCGCCTATGATTATGAACATGATTATGTTTACAAAATTGGTTTTGCGATGATTCCGATTGCGTTGTCATAATTCGCACAGACAGAAGACAGAACGCACGAAGAGTGCTCTTCCACGGCGCTTCAATAGTGCGCCGGGCTGCAAGTCCCGCGAGAGCAGGTAGTCAACTCGAGATCATGGTTGATGGCGAACATGTGTGACAGCATCACACAAGAACCTGGCTCAGATATTGTGGAGACACACATGGCTGCGCATACGTACAGTGGAAGATGACGATGACGTGTTGTTGAGTTAGGTACATACATAACGGCTCACATGCGGCGGGGATACGCCGTTTGTGTCTTGCTCGCCAGACAGAAGCCATTGAACTGTAGACGCCAGATGCATTGACTCTGGCCGTGTAGCAGCCGTAGAGCAAGTGCGCGAACGCGATGATGCACAAGTAGTGAATTGCTGCGCGGTGACGTACAACGATGGCAAAAGACCACTGGCAGAGCGCAATCAGAATGAGCGTACGACACGGTGATAGCTTGCGGCGGAGTAGTGGGCAGCACCGGCTTCATGCAATACTCGGTTGATCGGTCCAAGCTTCCACAATGGCCGAGCTTATCCGTAGCACAGTTTCGTAACAACTAAGGCCAATGGCACTCTGCGGCACTGATCGTATTAGGCCCGTGCCCAGACCGCGGTAAAAGGCAGTGATGCCTTCGGAGCAGAATATCTTCTTGAAGGCATCGAAAATGCCCGAGTAGTGGTGTGCGGACGGATTCTGCGCCTGCAAACGCAGACGAACGACTTCGATGGGGTACATGGCAATGCCCACGGTGGAGGCGGAGCACGCACTGGACACGGCCACTCGCAGTGGCGACGGATCGGTGTGTTGGCCACCAGCGGTCTTGAGATACTCATACAACGGCATCTGAATCATGGCGCCCGGAAAGCCGGCCATGGCGGCCAAGGTGCCCACGTACAAGCCACGCAAGCCCTGCTCCGACACCACGACGCGAAACGACGAGAGCAAGCCCGTATACTTGAGCGGCGCGTGCGGATTGGCGCGAACCAGCTGCGTCTGTTGCTTTGTCTTGAGCACAAACAACGGGTTGAGCAACGCACAAGTGGTAATCCAACCACCACCCGCCGCCCACGCCGACGTCGACACCTCGCGCGGAAACATGGGCGCCAGCATGCGATCCGGCACCCTCGCGCGCAAGAACGAGTACGTGCTGAAAAAAATGGCCGCCGCGGGCGCGTGCGACACCACCGCGGGCGTGATGCCGCGAAACAGGCCGCTCACACCTTCCTCGGAGAACACGCGACGCAGCGTGCCCAGCGTGCCGCGGTAGCGCGGCGGTTGCGCGCCGCGAAAGTGGCGCTGTGTGGCGAGCTTGGTGCGCACGACGTCCAGCGGGTGCGTGGCCACCGACGCCAGCGCGCCGGACATGGCGCCGGAGAAGGCGGCCACGCGCGGGTCCACGCGGCGCGGTGACGCGCGTTCGTGCTCCATGGGCGGCGGCGCGCGGCGGGCTGGCTGGCGGCGCGAGGCGAGGCACGGGCGACGCGACGCATGGGACGGGGGCGCGCGCGCGAGCGATGGGCTCGGGGGGGGTGGTGTGCGCGGGGCGTCGCGCGGCGTCGGGGCGCATGTGCACGCCGTGGCGGCGGCGGCGGCGACGGCGGCGACGTGACACATGGGGGGCGCGCGCCGTGACAGGGGCGCGGCACCGGGGCACAGCAGAAGTGTGCCACGCGCATATCTCGCTCGAGCACACGTGGCAGCTGCGCGAGCTGCGAGCAGGACAAAAAATTGTTCTCATCTGGCGCAATGCTGCGCCGGTTAGCTTAACGCGCGCCAACAGCGCGCGCGCGATTGCTTTACCACCATCGATGAACAAACCAAAAAGAACACACACACGCCGCCGCCGTCACGGCGGCGCCGCGCTCGGCGCACAGCTCTGTTTCCGTCTTCTCTTGCGGTTGGAGTCGCGGTTGGAGCACCAGCTCGACGACGACGCGCCGCAGCAGCAGCACCCCGACGCCGACGCCTCGCTGCCCGTCGCGTTCGCGGTCGCGCTGGCGCTGGCGCTGGCGCTGGCGCTAGCGCTCGTAGCCGCCGCGCTGCTCCCCGCAGCCGCGCCGGCCCGCGCCGCCCCAGCGCCGCCTCCCGCAGCCCCCGCGCCAGCCGTCCCCCCGCGCCCGCCGCGCGCACTCTCACCCACGCCATTGTCGTCGCGCGCGCAGCAGCCCCCCGCGCCCACCTCGAAGCACCGCGTCACAGTAAACTGCGAGCGCGCGCCGCGCGCGCCAAACGCCGCGCGCGCGCCCGCCTCAAACTCGTCGCGCTCCGTGTGCAGGCTGCGCATGTCCGGCAGCAGCGCGCCCACCTCCGCGCCCACCTCCATGAACCACGGCGCGAACGCCGCCGACGCCGAGCCGAAGGGCGGCATCACCGCGCGCGCCGCGCGCGCCCTCGCCGCCTGTCGCTCCGCCTCCACGCGCGCCAGCTGCGCGCGCGCGTGCGCGCCCGACACAATGTTGGACGGCGCAATCAGCAGGTAGTCCTCCTGGAAGCCCGGCAGCTTGTGCAGCGCGTCAAAGCCCAGCGCCGCCAGCGCGTTGTTCTCCTCCACCACCACGCGCCCGTCCGCGCTGGTGGACATGGTGTGCGTGGTCTGCACCATGTCGTCGTTGCACGGCGGCTTGGTGGCCGACACGCCCTTCTCCAGCAGCGCGCCGCGCAGCATCTTGTCCACCGTGGTGCGCGCCTCCGCCGTCACAAACGTGCGGTACGGCGGCGTATGCAGCCGCGTGGAGCATTTCGCGCACGACGACGAGCGCGTGGGCGTGTAGCGAATCTGTACGCAATACGAGCCCAGTCGACTGAACTTGTACTCGTCCAGAATCTGCGCCCAGTACGGGTACGAGCTGATGGTGACGTTGTCGTCCTTGTACGACGCGCCGCACGCCCGCCGCGCGCGCTTCTGTCTCAGCTTCACAATCGCCTGCACGCGGTCGTTGACGGGACATGCACACGACACGCACGCCGTGGTGCACTTTGGGCAGTCGCGCTTCTCAAACACGTGCATTCTGCCGCGGATGCCGCGCGGGAACGCACCCACCACGGGCGTGGGCTCGAAGAAGGTGATCTCGGAGAAGTGGTCGCCCACCACATCGAAGCAGTCCACCAGCACCACGATGGAGCCCTCCGCAAAGTACGAGAACATGAGGCAGCACTTCCTGCCCGCGTCCAGCACGAAGCGCGTGACCAGCGGCTTCCACAGGTCCGGATGCACGCCGTGCGGCGGCGGCACCGGACACCCCAACACCACGCCAAACACAAAGTGCTCGTGCAGCTCCACGGGAACGTACAGCAACGACTTGGGTCCGTGCGGCGTGGCGTCGGACAGATGCGTGAAGCAGGGGAACGGGCGATGCACGGCGGCCACGCACGGCTCCGTGTGCTCCTCGGCGCGCGCCTTTTGCGCGCGCGCCTTCACATCGTCGGCGGCGGCGGCGGACGCGGCGGCGGACGCGGACGCGGATGCGGGCGCGGCGGGCGGGTCGGGCGGACGACGCGGACATAGCGCGGGACACGGCGGCGGCGACGGCACGGCGGCCAGACACGCGTCGCATCGCGAGCGCGAGCGCGACGACGGCGGCGGCGGCAGCGGCGGCGGTGACGACGACGACGACGTGGACGACGCGGCGGCGACGGGCGCGGCGGGCGCGCGGTAGCACGTGGAGACGATGGTGGTGGTGATGGCGTGCGCGGCGTCCAGAAAGCACTTGTCCACGGCCGAAACGGGGCGCGGCGTGTTGAGCCAACGCGCGGCGGCAGCGCACTTGAGCACGTACTCGGCGTGCATGTCCATGGCGCGCGCGCTCGAGTTTGGTGCAAACCGGGCGCGCAGCGAAACGGCGCGTACGGGCGCAACCAAGCAGCGACGGGTCGGAATGTGCCGGAGTGCTGCAGAAGCAAAGAGCAGAGCAACGCACACGCTGTGGCACACACACACAGACGCGACGCAGCGGCAGGCACTTGCACGATTGCGTGTGCTCGCGCGCGCTGTACGCGCCGCAACTGGCGCGAGCGGCGCGTTGCGCGCTGTGCTGCGCGCGCGCACGCACCGCGGGTGCTTTGCGCGGCGCGTGCTGACGTTTCGCGCGCCAATTGGCCCACGTGCGGCCGCTCCTTTGCGCATCTCGCTTTACAGCGCGCGTGTGGTGCGTCACTCAAAAGACACACACACACACACACACGAGAAGAGCCTTCTCTTACGCCGCCGCGCTTTCGCCGCGTTTCACACACTGCGCTTGCGCACGCGCCCGCGCAATGTCCACGCCGTCGCTGTCGGCGCGGCTGCGCGCCGCGTGCGCGCGCGCGCCCGCCGCGTCGCCCGCACCCCCATCGTCATCGTCATCGTCGCCGCGCGCGCGCGAGCTGCCGCGCCCGCCCGCGCGCACACAACAGTCGCTGCGCGCGTCGTATCTGCGCACCGTGTTACACGCGCCGCCCTTCTCGCGCCCGCCCGCACTGGTCGCGCCCCACTGGCCGCACTCTCACGCGCACCGCACGCTGCACGCCCTCCGCCGCGCCTTTCCCGCCGCCTCCCCCGCCTCCCCCGCGTCGCCACACGCACCACACCCACACGCGCCAACACACGCGCCACCGCCGCCGTCGTCGCCGCCGCGCTCGCCGCGCGCCGACGGCGAGCTGTGGCGCGCGCAGCAGGCCGCCGCCGCCGCCGCCGTGCTGCGCGACGTTCGCGCGCTGCATGCGCGCGTGCGTGCGCCGCCGTGCGTGCTACCCGCGCGTCGCCTCAAGCCGCACGCCGCCGCCGAAATGGCGCGCGCGCGCGTGGCCGCCGCCGCCGCCGCCGCCGTCATGAAGCAGCACTCGCAGCCGCCGCCTCTGCTCACCAGCGTACACGCGCCGCACGCCGTGCGTCCGCGCTTCCGTCGCGCTGCCGCGTCGCGCGCCAAGAAGAAGAGCGTGCACTTTGCGCCCGACACCGTGTTCAACATGCGCTGATGGTGGTTTACTTTCACGACTCTGCTTGTTGTTGCTGCTGCTGCTGCTGCTGCCTCACCTTCTGCTCCATCAGGAAGCGGTGGATCTGCTGGAACAGTTCGTCCTTCTCCACCGCGTTTTCGTCGCCGCACCCGCGCCCTCCGTCGCCGTCCACCACCTTCACCGCGCCGCTGCGGAACCCCGTCACGCCTCCGCGGTACGGCAGCACCGAGAAGTGCGCCTTGTCCGCCACCACCTCGTAGTCCTCGCCCTGATCGAATATGTAGTGCAGGTTTTCGCACAGCAGATGCAGACCCTTGTCCTCCTCGCTCTGTTGCTTCATCCACTCCTGATCGCCCTCGATAAACCTTCTCTCGCGCCTGCCCAACTTGTCCGGCACACTGCTCGCCGCCGTGTACGACCCAGTCTCCCGACTGTAGTAGTGCTCGTTGCCCATCTTCTTGATCGCATTATCCAGATGCGTCAGCGCGTCCACGCGCACGCCCACAGTCGGCGACAGCAGCGTCTCCGCCACAATCTTGAACGCCAGCTTGTCCACATCATCGCCCTTCTCGTACACGGCGCGCCGTAACTCCCGCCACTCAGACAGCGATATGCGCGCGTCCAGAAAGTCCTGCGGAATGCGTTCCCCCTTCTTGCCAACCAGCGACGCATCAAACTCCTTTACAAATGGGTCCCAAGCAATCGGTTTCAACACCGCACCACCCGCCGCGCCCGCCCTGTCGCCATACATGCCCCCAGGCGCGCGTTCGCTGCGCAGCCGTGCTTGCGTCGTCTTCTCGCTGCGCAATCGCGGCGAGATAGGCTCGCCACTGCGCAGTCGCAACCCGCCCCCGCCCTCCGTTCTCCCCGTCTTCTCTGCGCCCACTGCGCGCGTCAGCGACGCCCATCCGCCGAGGCGCGTCGTCGTCGCAGCCGCCGTCGTCGCAGCCACCGTCGTCGCAGCCACCGTCGCCGGCGCCACTGTCGGCGCGCCCGCTGCCTGGTCGCCGCGCGCCATTTCGCGCGCGTCTGCCACGCGCGTGGGTGTTGGCTCTCTCGGCGCACCATGTGTGGCGTCGCTGCCAACGGTTGGTGCAGTCTTGCGCGCTACAGTGTCAATGTCCATGCGCTCTTCGCTGATCACCTCGCGCACAAGCTGGGGGGGGCTGGTAGGTGGTGCGGCTTGTTGTGGAGGTGCGTCGATGCGCTTCGTTTCGGCGTCGTCATGGCGCGGCGAAGGCTCTTTGGGGCGTGCTTCGGCGTCGCGCGTGGTGCGCACCGCGGCGGCGGTGGGCACGGCGGGCGCTTCGATGGGCTTGCTCGGTGGCGATGTTGGCAATGTTGGCGACGATGGCGATGAAAGTTGTTTTTCTTTCAAATCGGTGTTTAGCGTTATGCCTAGTTCGGCAAGCGTGCGACGGTCGCGCTCTTGATATGGGCGATCAAGCTCCTTGTTGGCGGCTTCAAGACGCTTCTGACTGAGCTTTGTGCGATGCGCGCGCCCTTTAATGTGAATGTCCATCGTCTTTTGACAGTACACGGAGATTCCGCACAGTTCACACAAGATGGGAGCGGCGGGCTTCTTCGCGGGCTTGTTGAATTTGCGCTTCTGCCATGCAGGCTTTTGTTGGTTGAAGTAGCGGCCGGTCCTGCCGTTGGCGTCGTCTTTGTTACGCTCCAAAGACATGGCGCTGGCGTCGCGCTTCTGAGCGGGCGGCGAGCTGTTGCTGTGGCGCGTCGGTTGCGGTTGGTGCTCGAGATCATCCAAAAAAACCACGTCATCGTCGGGCGGCGGCGCCCTTTGCGGCGCGGGTGGCGGCGCGGCTTGCGGCGCGGCTTGCGGCGCGGCTTCGGGCGACTTGGGCGCGACGCTACGTTGCGCCGTGCGCGGCGGCGTGGGCGAAGGCGGCGGTTTGGTCGGCGGTGTGTGTTCCACCGGCTGATCGTAGTCCTCCCAGTTGATGTCCGGCATCTCGCAGTCGTCCGGCACCGGCAGCAGTCCAATCTCGTCCATATCGGTCGCCGCGCCCGGCGCGGAGGGCACGCGCGCGTTCATGGAGGACTCATTGTCGGCGACGGTGGCCATTTGCGCTCAGCAGTGCAATGCGATCTGCGCGCGGAGCTCGCGCGACGGGTGTGATGCGTCGCTACGTTGGCGACGGCGCGCGCTGGAAAGAGGCGCGCCGATTGCGGTGAGCGCGGCAACGCGAGGCCATGCGAGAAACGTTAAAAACCGGGCGGGGCAGCGGTGACGAGCCGTCACCGCCGGCAGGGGGCGTGACGCGGCACGCGTGCGGCCCTTACAGCGCTCGACTGTATTCACAGCTGCCGCACGCAGCGATCGATCAGTCGTTCGACCTCGTCATCGGCGAGATGGCCCATCTCCACGGGAGCAGCCGCCGCCGCCGCCGCCGCCGTGCCCGCGGAAACAGCCGCGGCGCCAGCGGCCGAGTCCGGCGCGGCGCGGTCGAACGAGAAGCGAGTGGCCAGGAAGCCCTCGATGCGACGCACGCGGCTCTCCAGCGTGTGCAGGCGCGTCTCCACGTGCGACAGCCGCTGCGGCAGCGCGTGCAGCAGCTCGCCGCGACGGCGGCGGCTGCGCCGCGCGCTCTCGCGGTTCTGCATCTTGCGGATGGCCGGCTTGAGCTCGTCGGGCGCGCCGCGCGTGGACGACGGCAGCGACGGCGAGCGGCGCGTGGGAGAGGAGTCTGCGGCGGAGGCGTCTTCGTGGTGCGGGTGGTGGTCGGCAGCGGCGGCAGCGGCGGCAGCGGCGGCAGCGGCATGCACCGGGTGGTCGCCGTGCGATGGTTGCATTCAATGCGGGCGCTTTAATCTGCGGGCGCTTTAATCGGCGTGCGCTATCGATACGCGCGACCTACAGCGCTGCGGCAGTGCGGCTGCGTGTCATTGTTGAGCGCACGCGCGCGGCGCTGCACCTCAGCGCCTCAAGTAGCGCCGCGCGCGCGGGCGCGGCGCACGCGCGGGCGCGACGAGGCAGCGATCGACGAAGCGGCGCGCGACGGAGACGCGCTTGTAACCCACATGCCGCACGCACGCAAACCGTTTACAAGCGCTACAGGCGCAACTTTAGACCGCTACAGTAGAAACTGCCCATTTACAGCCACAGACTCATCGCGATTTCACCATACCGGCGCCGGTAACCAAGCCGCCAATGCATCCAGCACAAACACGTCGTCCAGCCCGCCGTCGTGCACCTCCACGCCGCTCGCCACTTCCAGCGCCGCGCCGTCGAAACCCGCAAACAGCATCCTCTCGTCCTTCAGCGGCCGCGCGCCGTCGTCCATGCCGCCGCCGCGCGCGTCGCCCGCCGCCGTGCCGCCGTCCAGCGTGCTGGTCGACGTCCACCACGTTGAGCCCGCGCCCAGCTCGCGCGAGAGCTCCAGCGCCATCGCCGCGCCCGGCGGCGCCGACGGCGCGCGCAGCTTGCGCCGCGATTCCAACATGTCGTGCAGCGCGCGCACGCGCGCCTCCAGCATGCGGATGCGGCGGCATTGCTTGTCGAATTGCTCGTGGAACATGTGCGACGCCTGTTTCCTGCGCAGGCGCGATCGTTTGGCGGACTGTTCTCACCACAAAACTGATAGGTTAGCACCGAGCGTCCCGCACGCACATCCTGTGCACACCCGCAACTGCGTGTTTGGCTCAAACGTACCTCTGAGTTCTGCCGCTTGCGGATGGCGCGTCTGAGATGCGGCGGCGCGCCCTTCACCGACGTGGGCATGGCGTCGCACTGCTCGGCGCGCGCCAGCGCGGACGGCTCGTCGCTCGCGGGCGACACGCTTCGGTAGCCATCGGAGCTGCTGCAAGTAGCTTGGCTGGAGCTTGTAGAGAGCGACATGGAACGCGTAGACGGCGCGGAGCACAGTTGGCGCCACGCTGCGCGCGATCTCCGCGGCGCGCCGGCTCAACGCTTATCTACCTTCGTCTGCCGTACTAAAAAGAGTAGATATCTGCAAGCTCTGACGCTTGTACACGCAACACGCAACACGCAACAGGAGACGCGCAGCTGTAAATGGCGCGCGGCGAGCGCCCCTCATTTCTGCCAGGGCAAAAGCTGCTGGCGCATTTGTAGCCCAACTGCGTCTGGGAAACTGCTCGCCAGCCTGGCCGCACGCACGCCGTCTGCCAGCGCTGGACGCACTGTGTGTGCCATCAAAGATTTAAACTGCCAATCCGCGCGTGGTTCCAAAGCTGCGCGCCGCCGCCATTTTCACTTTAGTCGTTCTTCTTGTCGCTTTCGCGCTTGTGTACACCTGTGAGCTCGCTGTCCGCCCCACCGCTGCTCACCTCCGCCCCGCCCTCGTCGAAATGCTGTCCAAACTCGTTCACGCGCTTCTTGTCCACCGGGTAAATCCATCGTTGATACAGCACGATCAGGAACACTACGTCGTCTCGGAAGCACGCCAAGCGATGCATCCACGGCATCTTGATGATGAACGAGAACAGGTCGTCGATCACCGTGTTGAGCGTCTTGTACATCATTGCCTTCATCGGCATGTGCGCCACCGACTTCAATTTGTAGTTGATAAATATCTGTGGGAACATCATGATGAACCCGAATGCGTACACCGCCCCCACCAGTGAGCTTATCACCCACGAATACCACGATTTGTGTTTTTCGTACAGCAGAGAATACACCGCATAGCAAATCACCAATGGATACATCACGTACCCGAGATACTTCATTGCCTGATCATCATATTCCTTCGTCTTTTTCGAGTAGCTCTCGCGATCACTCATTGCAAACCACGGTATCACACCAAACAGCCGCCTGTGTCCAAACCGTTCAAACTTCACCGCCTTGCCCACCTTCCACACCGCAATCAACAGCCCCACCCCATTTCCAATCGTAATCATCCACGATGTCTCGTTGTCCCATAGATACAAAAAGATAATGGCCTCCATCACAATATTCCATATCATACTTCTCACCGACACCCCTTCCATGCTCTTGATGTTCTTCCAGTGAGATATATCATTCTTGAACGCAAGCATCTCCAAAACGCTATGTGCAAGCGACACCACCACCGTGGTGCCCAGCAGAACAGGATTCGTGTCCGTGAAGATTCGTTTCGAGTTGTCCTTCTCCTCTTCTCTCATCGCGCCCATGCTAATTTGCGTGTCCCACACAGTTTCAAACTGCTTGTACAGGCCCCATTTCATCAATGACATTGGTGAAAACGACGTTTCTATTGTCACCTGTTTCACGCTCTCGTTCATCGGTTGCAACATATCACTCAACAGCCAGAATTCATTCACTTCCAAAGGCGGGTAGTACTCACGAGTTTCCGTGTCCACCCTGAACTGGAGCCCCGCCTGTGGCGGAAGCTCGCCCAGCCTGAGCTGAGAGCCTGCTGTCACCACCACGATCGGCATCTGCGGCTTCCATACCTGATCGAAGCGCATGCGCACCGCTTCACCAGTGCATTGCTCGCTTTCGCAATGTTCGCTTTCGCTCTCGCCTTCGCCTTCGCTTTCGCTTTCGCTTTCGCTTTCGCTGTTGCTTTCATCGTCATCATCGGCACCGCCAAGCAAGCTCTTGCCCTCCTTTGACAGATCAACCTTGCGCCACTTGACCAACTCATGTGCGTAATACAGCACATTCTTTTCCACCATCTGATCCGTTAGCTTCTGAGGCTCAACGTCAAACAAGCTGTCCCGCACCACGAACACGTGTGCATACCACGTGGTGTTCCGTGACGAAACGCTATGCGGCACGTCGAGCGTGATGTTCTTTGCCAAGTAGTTGGACTGTTTAGTGTTAAGCTCAAGTTGATCAGCGTGCCAAATAGCAGCCTTCTTGCCTGAAGATGAGGCCTCTTCAAAGCTCATGTGCTCATTCAAGTTAGCAAACACGCGCAGTTGCAACGCACAATCCTGTGGCCACGCATGCTGCAAAGTGATCTGAAAATACTTGGGGACCGGAGTTGCAGGCATTCCAAACATGGCGGTGAAAGGACTCGCCGCCGATTGCACCGTCTCCCTCAGTTCCTGCGGCGAAAGATCCGTTCTGGAGGAGACGGCTTCTTTTTGTTGCGCCCCCTTGGGCTTGAGATAATACTGATACAGAACGTACATGAGCAACAGGCGCATAACGAATTGTCGAATGGCCTCTCGTGCTTGCGGTTGCTGCGCTGCATTTGCGGGTTGTGTTTGTTGTGAAGTGTTAGAAGTTTCCGTGCTGACGGTATCACTCGGCTGAGATTCTCGCCGCGGCGCGCGGCGGCGACGGGCGGTGGTGGTGGTCTCTCCCGCCATTGTTGCGATTAGTGCCACAAGTCGTGAGCGACAAAGAGGGCGGCGTAGGTTGTATACCAGGGCGGTGTAGGTTGTATACCAGGGCGGTGTGGCCGCCGTCGGGGTGGCTGGCAAGGAAGGGAAGCGAAAGCAATTGACTGCAGTACGGAAGCGTGCACGCACTGACCGCGCGCGCAGCCAAGACAAAACCCGGATCAAAAAATCCAACACCATGATGCGTGCAAATGCAGCCGAGCAACCTCAGCCACAAACCGCACTCCACCGTGCCCCACCGCTTGCACAAGACGTGCGACCCACGGCGGTTCTCCACCTCGCCTCGCTTCGTCTCTTCCAAGTTCAGATACTTGCGCCCTTGTATCTTGGCTTATCATCTGCGCTCTATCGCTATCACGAGCTCCATCTGCTTCTCATCGTCGCCCACAAATCTTCGTTTCCCCCATCGCAAATGGCTTTCATCTCGCCTCTACCGCTCACCTTCCGCGCGCGCCACGCAACATGCGTTTCGTCGCCGTCTCGCACGCCCGAGGCTGCGCGCAGTCGCGTTGTGCGCATGGCCGCCAACGACGCCCCCTCCACCGCGGAGCCGCTGTCGCAGCTTCGCACCCAGGTGTACGGGCCCGAGGAAGACATCTGCACCTTTGGAGAAGAGTGTAATCTTTCGGAAGAAATTGTGAAGGAGTCCCCCGCTCTCAACCAACTCGTGTCCAAATACGTCTTCCCCATGCGCGACCACAACACACAGGTCTTCTTCGATAACTCCTTGTCAGACGACCACACTATCATGATTGTCTTCGCTGAGGATAGACATGGACTTGTGCTCGACATTGTATCAGTGCTCAAGGCGCTTTCGGTACGAGTTCACCGCACCGCCAGCAGCGAGAATGATGCGCTTCAATTTATGCTCCATCGTATTGAAGGCGAGTTACGTTCGGTTCGCGAGCTCGGTATTTCTATTAACAACTGCGTGGCCTTCTGGATTACTGATGAAGCCACCGGCGAAAAGATCTTTGATGACGGTCCCAGACTTGATCAGCTTACTACCTGTATCAAGCTTGAGCTCAACACACCTTACCCGCGTCCGCGTCCTGTCACAGATGACGCTTGGCATCGCATCTCTGTGCAGAAGAATCGTGCCGACCGCTACACTGTGATATCTGTTCAGACTTCCGATCGACCCCGTCTGCTCGCCGAACTCACCAACGCTTTTGCCTCCATCAACATTGATGTCGCAAGCGCTACCATCAATACCTTTTCCGAACGTGTAGAGAACACGTTTTTCGTCACCAAAAGAGGCTTTAAGCAGCCATTGTCTGAAGCAGATATCAAACTCGCCTTGAAAAATGTCGCCAAGGCTCTACTCAAAGTCGGACAGAGAGATCCGTCGGAGTCGTTTTGGTACCAAGTACGAGACGGCACGGCCGTCATCATTGCCGAAGCTATATTTATCGATGAAGTCAACAACCGCGAGCTTGCCATGTTCCGTTTCTCTCAGTTCGAAACCCCCAACTTCAGGGGCCGCCTGCCTGACGTACCATATTGTCCCATTCTTCTTAAATAGTGATGATAAGTAAGCGTTGTTCAATTATTCAACTACGAAGTTTGTAGAACAAGCTATTCATCTTGTAAATTACATTCATGTCATTGTATCAGTGGATCGCCCTCCTCGTCTCTCGAGCCGTTTACGAGACGTAGGTACGTTCATTCAGTCATTGTTTTCTCTCTACTAAACTTCTCGAGCTTCAGCTAGACCATTGTCCCAACCCATTCAGCTTCACACAAAAAAAAAAAAGTAACAGCTCGAGGAAAACTACCCGACAACGCGCTTCCCTAGAAACTTCTCCATGCTAACATTGTCTGTACCCTTGTAGGACAATAATCGTGACCCTTGACTTCATGATACCAAAATATTCGGAATCACGCCAGAAGCTGTACCCAACACACTTGCCTTGGTATCTGGAAATTCTGGAACCATGGCGCTGATGTTTCCATCGCAGTCCACCTCATAGGGATACATTAAAAGGTGACTCTGAAGTGGCAGTGGTTGAGGGGATAGGTAGTCAGCCCAGTTCCGTCTCGCAATTCGCTGCATTTCCCGCATGCATTCGACTGAGCCAGGGTCTTCCAAGCACGGTGGAAAGCTGGGCGCGTCAGGTCCTAACGCATGTTCAGCCCAAAGCCTCTTTCGAAAGCGAGCCACCTCCCCCTTTGGAAGCTGCTGCCCTACTGGAGCTTCTCCCTCATAACGGTGTTTTGGCTGATATGCGCTAAAAGCTATTTCTGTGTCTCGAACTCCACACATACTGCGCTCGTTCAGGTTTGCAGAGCCCGTTACCAAAAGCTCATCATCGGCAATAAACAACTTCGCATGCTGATAGATGGGGTGCCGTCTTGATTTAGCGAGTATTTCCTCATCTCTAGTGCGAGGCCCTCGTGCTCTGAAGGAAGAGGTGCTTTGTTTTGTACTCCCCGCTCGGGAACTGAAACTGGTTTTTCGGCTGACAGAGCGACTGCCTCTTCCCGACATTGCTTTCTTTGTGTCCTCCTCGTAGCTTGCCCTAGGCCGCAACGGTACGCGCCATGGCTGCTCAAACGATGCTGTTGAGCTTGTTTCACTGCTCCCATCGTCATCAGCTTCATCTTCCATACGAGGTTCCCTGTTGCCCAAACAAAAAAAGCACAGATAGTCCAGTGGATGAGCATCCACTTGCGCCTCCTTAATTGCGTCCGCGACCTTCTTCATCATCATTTCCACCGTTCGCATTTGATAATACAATATCTTTTGAATCACAGCGTCTGCGGGGTAGCCTTCGGGGAACATTGGAATCACAGCATAAACGCGTATTGGGTTTCCAGACGCAATGCCTTGGACAATCTTCAAGGCTATCTCATGTGGTATGAGGTTGGTCCCATCTTTGTGTCCGTCTCGAAGCCATTGATTTGAGCTGCCGAGAAAATACTGCTGTTCAATGTATATGACTTTTTGCTCAAATGAAGGAAAACAAGTCGAAAACGTCAGTCGTCATATGAAACTCGGAATCGCGTAAGTCATTGGCTGTTCACCACCAAGACAGCAAAATATAAAGCCACGTACATCTACTTGTCGCGCGAGTATAGTGGACGTATGCATGATGAATGGATCGGTCGATACTCCGCCCTTTTTTGGTCTCCAGTCTTCTCCCTGCTTCCTTGTCGAAGACGGCCGAGCGCTCATCAATGGAACGAAACACTTGAATAGTCCATTTTTCTTCGTGTTCAAATTTCCCATCCACAAGGTTCTTCATGGAATCCAGATCTACCAAAAAATGCGGTCCTTGGCCTTGCCTTTTCCATCGCTCTTCAAAACATTCCACAAAATCCCGAACCACAGGACCAGTGATCATGCTACCAACATCATGCCACGGTTCTCTTGGCCCGAGAGATTTTGAAACATCAAAGCAGGCATTGTGAAAATCATTTTGATGAAAGGTCTGAAGGTTGTTGAAGGCAGAGTGTTCTGGGGTATCCCATCGACCGTACGTGAGATCCAATCCTCCGCAAAAAGCAACAAGCTGTCTATCATCTTCTTGCAGAGGGCTGTAAGCGGGAATGTCGGTAATAACAAGCTTCTCATGAAATGTGAACAAGCATGATACTAGGGGTGCATTAACGACCTTCTCTTGAAGCCTACCAAGCCGTGGAACCACGGCTGCTTTGACCTCAGAATTCCGAAAAAACGCTCGAGTGATTTCATCCTTTGTGTCCATCCATCCTTTGAGACGCATGATTGGATTACTGATAGAAAATACTTCATCCCAAACAAGAAGCAAAACTGTAACTCCTTGCGAGGCTTTCCATTGCAGGAGGTCGCCAAGACGCATTTGAGGCAAATGACGATCATGATTAGGGACCGTTTCTGGCTGTTGGCGAAGCAGCTGTAACGCGGTATCGACTGACCAACCGGAGATATAAATAAGCTTCTTTGCGTGTAGCAAAGAGTAATAGATAGTTTCAAAATAGTTGCTTACGCGATGAGGTAAGCCAGGATGATCGGGAGAGGAAGTTGCGTAGAGTGCGTCGCTGCTGCCAGGAATATGCATGACACTTCCTTCGGGACAGTGGGCATCTTGGAAAAGTTGAATATGACAGTTCTCCCAAGAGCTGAAATAGGTACTTGGAACAGTAGGCTGGCCGAACAGGAGCATTTGATTAATTGGGAAGTAGGACACAGATAAATAAATGCTTCCGCGGTTCTTTGTCGATTCTTGGTGAATACCGTGCAGGCCAAGTAGAGGGAACCATCCGTCAACAATGCCCCAGACGACATGCTCTGCCTTAATTCGGACAAACCCCAAAGACTTTCGAGGATAGATGCCTGAGCGTTGGTCGCGAAAGGGGGAGGACTTCACATGAACGACAACGTAGGAGACGTTTGTGGCTACGTCGACGGTCTGTTTGTGATGCCATTGGGGACAATCTGTGCCTGCAATGATATGAGTCTTCAAAACACGCTTGGAAGGCTTTGGAAGATGCTCCAGAGAAACTGTTGCGTAGGGGTTCAGCGCGGTTGGGGAAAGGATTCCTTTTGAGAGCCTCTCACGCAAACTTCGCTCGTTGGGCAGCCATAAGTCCTTCGCCTCTCTCACGTCGAGCTGCAGACGACCGTGAAGCAAAACGCCATGGATTAGGACCATGCGGACGAGGTAGAAGGAGAACACTAGAGTCGTGGCCTATTTGCCGAATGCACTTTTGAAAGTGGGGATGACGTATGGGGGTGACGGGAGATTGGTCGAGGGTACTCGATGAGCGTGAACAAAAAGGAAAGTCGGCGATATCTGTAATAGTACGATTCGGCGTCTCCCGCATGGGGCGGGATGACATTGGTCGATTGCTCGTTCATCACAGAACTACTTGAGTACTCTACGTGAGTGTGAGGGCCGTTCGAAACAGCCATCGAGTGTTGCAGTCGCTCGAACACGCGCTGGCACACGAGAGCATTGCGTTAATATGCACCGCCAACACGACTGCCACTGAACGGGTACACGTGTTTGTGCTCCCTCCAGCACTTCTTCGGGGCATGATGCCTCGTTGCTGCCCTTCTTGATCAATACGTTGTGTTCCTTCCACCAGAGTTGGAACCTTGAGAGAAGACTTGTAAGCAGGTGGCCTTCCCTTCGTAGATAACCCTTCACGCGAACGCCTGTCCTGTAGTAACATTACTGGCTGCTTTTCTTTTCGCCGGGAATGGTTCCCGCCTCGTTTGAGAGCCACACATCAAGTGCGAAAGGGGATCGGTCAACCCCGTTCGCACCGAAACGCGCTGCGCATATTAATATCGTGCTGGCACGTGCACTGCTGTCCGGATACTATGCTCGCGTAAAACTTGCATCAGGCCGGTGCAGCATATTCTCAGAATAGACAGATATTATTATTCACCGGCCCTTCAGGGTTGGTCAAACCAACCTCCAGTTATCTTTGTAGAAACGCTTCCCGCATACGCCTTCGAATCTTCGCACAAATCCGTATGGGCGCCACAACCCAGAACTCCACGCCCGCAGAACGGGCTCCGCCTTCTACCGCAGCTCCATTTTCTCTGCATCCTGACAAGAGAGGCATAGATATCAAGCAATGGACCATTCGAGGAGTCGAGGGTCCAATTGCAGCAAGTGCAGTCGAAGAGCAAATGTCAAACCTGCTTGGCATCAAGCTTCCTGGTATGCTCTTTGATTCAAACAGCCTTCGTCTACGTTTTGCTTCTAAGCGTGTGACCACGCCTACCGATGCACACCACGGCTTTGAATTGTCCTTCACAGCTCGCGATGCGCTAAAGATGGTCGGAGCGGCAGATCCGTCCATCAGGGTTCGTGCCGCTGTATGTTGGGAAGGAAAGAATCGTCGCAAGGACGTAGAAGTGACAAAAATCGAGCATGCCAGTGACTGGACTTTTTCCACAGAGTACAGGGGCACAATGAAACCTTCAACGACGTCCGTCGTTTCAGTTGAAACATCTTCCGCAGCGACAGAGGATCAAGTCAAAGCACTGGCCACTTCAAACTCGCTTGTTTCTATTGACTACAATGCACTGAGAAATACTGAACTCCCGATTCTTTATTCATCACATATCATTCTCTTTGAAGACGAACTGGACGATAATGGAACCGCTTCATACAAGGTCCGCATCAGAGTCATGCCCACGTTCTTCTTCATTCTTGCAAGATTTTTTCTGCGAGTGGATGGCGTGCTCCTACGCGTCTATGATACTCGTTACTTCCATCAATTTGACAGTGGTGTGTTAGTTCGCGAGACATCAACGAAGGAGGCGAGACTTGATTCCTCATGGGCGGGCGTTCATCCGTCAGTTCTGAAGGACCCGGACCTTATATCTCAAAGATTGCCAAAAAGATCGTCAACGCTAGAAAATATACAACTCGTCTCATGACATTCTCGCGTAGTTGAACCTTTACATGTGCGGTATATTGTATGAATGCTGCTTTGGCTTACTCGCCATGACCTCTAGTGCAGCATTGATACTATCATCATCATCACTTCACAAAACAACATACACATTCCAGACTCCTTCTCAAGATTCACATTCGGAATTCTGGAGGCAGGGGAAAGAATCAAAGAAAAGCTAGTGGATTACTCGAGTGAGTACGGCAGAAAACCAAGCACCCCGAGCAGACTCTGTCACCATGTCACTGCACTACGTCATCACAAAGCGCCCGCAGTGTCTCATCACTACCTGAAACATCTGATGCATCAATGATTGAAAGCGCCGAAGATGCCGAAAACAGCGCAACTCCTTCTGATTGGGACAGAGATGATGAACTCTGTGATTGTTGGTGCCCACTACCGCTTTGACTGTGCTTGTGAGCGCTTGTTCCATGTGAAACATGAGGTCCTGATGTTCCAATCGGCATACCACCCCAAGCTCGGAGCACCTTAACCGCTCGCACGTGATCGCAACCGCTAGCTCTTAGCATAGAACCGCATCGTGACATGAGCAGTAAAAGCCAAAGACCAAAAGATCTCCAAGCGGGCGTTTCGTCTGCAGTGGCAGCTGCCTCAAGACTATTTACTGCGAACGCGGTGAGCTCGCCAATAGTTTCTTCCACATGCTGGTTTTGAGCTTGTTCTCGGTCAGCCACTTGAGGATCAGTGGTTTCGGTGCCATCGTTTCCATCCTCTATTCTGAGAGACGGACCCAGACACATCGCAGCGCAGCAAATCACAGCCATGGCTACTATCAACGCGCTTGTCTCTGTTGATATTTCGTTCTTCACTTGAGGAACCGCATCCCTTATGATTCTTTGCAAGCGCTGCGTACCTCCCCATATTCCTCGCCACAACTCTGAAGCACCAGGCACTGATGCCCTTTCAGCCAGGAAGCGAACTACAGCTTCACAAGCTTTAACTTTTCGTGCTAAGTCGTACTTTGGCACATCGGTTTGTGGGTGGGTGGGAGCGGATGGTTTCGTGGCGCGCACGAGTGAAGAAAGGTGTTGAACATCTCCGCCTTGACTTTCCTTTTGGCTCCATAATTCTTTGAGTGCCACCGCTACTTCACTCCCAAACACTTGAACTGTGACAGCGTAAGGGGTATTCAACGCGGTCGGTAGTGTGGCATCTGACTTCGGAACGGCCAAGTTGCTTAGAGAAGATAATATCTGTTCCAATGTTGTTATACCAACGCTCAAGCCACGTTGCAGTTTTTGTACAAGCTCTCGCAGTTCACTCGCTTCAACTAGAGCTGACTGGGGAGCAAAATTTGGTGGGACGCCAGGTTCAACTGGAGGAGCTGTTTCAAGTTGTGCAAGAGCTGCACGTAAAGGATCCCACATGGTCGGAACTCTCCGCAGACAACTGCGCACAAGAGCAACTGTTCGATCATGACTAAGCATCTGGACCAAGGCTGGAGCAATCTCTGGTGACTTGGCAGTGGATCTGACCACAGAAATGAAAGCGTTGAGCAGCTGTTTCACTTCAGGGGAAAGATCCCCATCGGCTGTAGAGAAAGAGTAATTGGGGATTATATCCGTGAGAAATTCGGCAAACCTCTTCATTACCCGATCCGAAACTTTCTCAGTGCTTGTAGTCCATGTCAGATATGCGGAAACAACGGCATTCTGTGATACTAGTCCCGTCAACAACGCATATGAAAGGTATTTCATTAGTAGGGTAGAAGGTGCCTCAGAGTTAACCAAGCGAATTAGAAGTGCATCCAAAAGCGCGCCCTCTGAGGCTTGTGGAAGTCCCCACAAGTTTTCTGGCATGCCTTCATCCAGGTCCATTGGTTCGGACTTTGGCACTCCTCCTAATAACTGGATGCTAGGTTGGTCGGAAGAATCCTCCAAAACGGACATACCAGCGTGCCGCGGCAACCTTCTACGCACGGCGGCAACAAACTCGCGTTGGCTGCGACCCATACGCCAGCTCTCCGACACGACAGCCTCTGCTACAGGCCTCAATCGCTGGCGATCCACGTCAATTGGGTTTTGGCTCTCCGGGCTTTTAGACTGCTGCGCAGTTGGTTGAGCAGTAGCAGTCTGAATCTCTGTTTGTTCACGCTTGGCGGAAGTTGGCGGCGTGGGCGTGGGAGGCTTGTTGACTGCAGGCTTCTCCTCGACGGAAAGGTAGTCCATATCAGAGGCCTGGGTGCGCATATGAGCTGGAACCTCTGACGGGAAAAGTGTGGAGGCCGGCGGGGACGTTATGAAACTGTTCTCCATGTCGAAGGAGGCCGAGAAGACATTCTGAGCATCAAACACAGATCCATCGGTGGCGCCCAAATTTGCGAGCAGATCATCCATTGTGCGCTGTGTGATGCGCCGTTAGAGCACAGACTGGACAATGAACGAGTTGCACAGGATTATTCGGGAGCGGCTACTGACTGCAAACTGAAGTCTCCTGGTACGTCGCTCTCCGTGGGGAGCTGGTGGCCGCTACGCTGTTGGCAGATGCTCTGCCATGGGGTCGTGGAGGGCTTCGGGGTGTTCCTAAAGGTCTTGGCCGGTATTGGCACAGCAAGCCACGGCTTCAGCAGCGAAGGGGCGCCTTCAGATTCTGAAGTTCAGAAATATCACTTGCATTCCGCGTGGCGTGTCAACGCGCTCTGTAATTCTTCTGGTGAGGTGGCGTCCACGCTGCCGCTTGCCCAGGCGGATCCATTCACACCGATTTGCAGATTCTCTCTGATCTCGGCCCGGACACATCCATGTATCCCATCCGCATCTCCCTTCCCCAGCTCACCGCCAGAGCCCGACAGTCATATCCGTTCTCCAGAGGCAGTTGCTCTTTCCCTTGCTTTTCAGAGACTCCAATACATCGCTTCTTCTCCGCAATGACGCTGCAACGCACGAGAGCCGCTTTTGCTTCAACTAATTTTCTATCCCCTTTGCGAGCCACAAGTTTCCTGACACCACAGCGTCCAGGAACAATTAATCATTCACCGACTCGACGTTTCGCCTGTTCGCCCACCGCCACAGCTGCTGCGCCTGCCAAAACCATCAGAGTTCGCTTCGCGCCTTCCCCGACCGGTGCGCTGCATGTCGGAGGGGCCCGTACAGCACTGTATAACTGGCTTCTAGCTCGTCAGCAAAATGGAGCTTTTCTCTTACGCGTAGAGGACACGGACCTTGAACGATCCACGCGTGAGTCTGAAGACATGGTTCTACGAGACTTGCGTTGGCTTGGTCTCGCCTGGGATGAGGGACCGGATGTCGGCGGTGATCGTGGTCCATATCGACAAAGCGAACGCGGGGAATTGTACCGACAACTTGCTGAGAAGCTCGTACAAGAAGGGAAGGCTTATCCCTGTTTTTGCACGGAAGAGGAACTAGAGCGGAAGCGATTAGAGGCAGAAGCTCAAGGTCGTCCGCCTCAATACGACGGCACCTGGAGAGATGCGGATCCAGAGCTGGTTAAAATGAGATTGGATAGAGGAGATGAGTATACTGTCAGATTCCGAGTGCCAGAGGGTAGTCGAGTTGTTATCGATGACGCCGTAAGAGGCAAAGTTGCTTGGGACGCCAATTCCACTGTGGGGGACTTCATTCTACTAAGAAGTACTGGCGTCCCAGTCTACAACTTTTGCGTCGCTGTTGATGATGCATTGATGGGCATATCAACAGTAATAAGGGCTGAAGAACATCTGACGAACACTTTGCGACAAGTACTTATACTTCGCGCACTAGGTTTTGAAACTCCACAATATGCACATTGTTCCCTCATTCTGGGAGCTGACCGCAGCAAGCTTTCGAAGAGGCATGGTGCAACTAGCGTCACACAGTTCCGAGAGGAGGGGTACCTACCAGTTGCTATGATAAACTATCTTGCTACTCTCGGATGGAATGATGGAACCGAGAAAGAAATCTACACTGTTGATGAGCTTGTTGAAGTTTTTGACATTAATCGCATTACCAAGTCCCCAGCCATGTTTGATGGAGATAAACTGCGATTCATTAACGGCCAGCATTTGCGTGCGTTACCACAAGAGGAGATTGAAGGTTTAATTGTCACAGAATGGAAAAGATCAGGGGTGTTCACAGACGTCATTCAGTCTGGAACTCCACTGGGTAGCGCAGCCACAGCACTGGTGAAAGGCTCCCTTGAGCTAGTCAATGATGCGAATAAGGAAATCCTCAATGTGTTCAAGTATCCACTTGAGGAAACGCTTGCATCTGGCGAGGCTGATGAGCTATTAGCTGAGGACGGAGGATTTCAACAGCTGGGTAAAATTGCGCTCCGGGACTTTGATGCTGGTAGTATGCCATCTGGCAAAGATGAAGACCATACTGCGTTGTGGAAAAAGTGGGTGAAGGCAGTTGGGAAGGAAACAAAAAGAAAGGGGAAGCGATTGTTTCACCCATTACGCCTGGCTCTGACAGGGAAAATGAGCGGCCCGGATGTTGGCGAAATTCTCAGAGTTCTGTGCTTGACTGAGACAAGCAATGCGTCGCCGTCTTTGGTGCCTCTGACCGAACGAATGGAGATGTTGAGACGCAAACTAGAACCAGATCTGGAGGGAAACGGCGAGCAGTACTAATTAAAGGAACCGAATGTCGCTTAGAATGAGGACACAAAAGAATGCGCAGTTGTTCGCAAGATGATAAACGCCTTTTGTTTCGTGATAAAACCGACGCAAGCGACAATACGAAGGTGTGCGAAAGCCTTGCAACAACAACAAATAGTTAAACATCAAACACATCTTTTATGACTGAAGAATTGAGAAGGTGCTCAAACTTGTCCACCAATCAGGAAAAGACATAAACGATCCTCAGCTCCAGAGTGCTCGAATATTAGGTTTCCGCGTACTGCAGATTAGGTTCAAGGGTTAGGAGAAGACCTTAATCAACGTCAGCCATAGGCACATTAACATCAGACTCGGAGAACTTGCCCTTCTCTTGCTTGGCCTCGCGATTCTTCCTGTCTAGGATGGCTTTTCTGTCCTTATCCATCTTGATCTTGGTGATGACACAGTTGCTAGGATGAATGCCAATAGGAACCGGCATCTGGTTGGCCCTCTCCCGAGTAATACGTTCAATGTGAACGACATACTTTTTCCTGTAGCATGTAAGGACCTTTCCTTCACCCTTGTATTGTCCACGGACAACGCGCACCTCGTCGTGCTTTCGGATCGGGAGAGAGCGCACGTTGTACTTCTGACGGAGCTCGGCGGATAGTGGCGCAGACATAATGATGCGACGCACGGAAGACGGCGCGGTGAAATGGGCCTTACGCGCCTTCCGTCGCGAGGAAGATACGGCTCCTGATCGCTTCATTTCGCTTGTGGGAACGAAGACACGGACGGTGCCGACCTGATAGGATAAATGGAGACTAGGAAGCCGCGGTGTCTACGACGACGGCGGCGGTCAATGCCGATGACTGCGGCAAAGATCAGAGGGGCGCACGGTGCGCCTCGCACCGTCGACGACCTGTGCTGTAATGCAAGGCTTACAAATAAAATGCGGTTTTTAGGATAAGAGAAATTAATATTTCTCATTATTATCTATAGGGTACTCAAGTAACCGAACTAGATGACAAGCACATTTGCGCCAGATCTGCGTCACCAAGATTCCTCGCGGCAACAGTCCTTCACATGGCTCTTCTGTGTCAAGTTTACATGTTGAGCTCCATGCAGCTCGTTCATCGCATAGCCTCTTTCGTTGTACGTAGCCCCCGGTAGAGGAAAGAGCGTCGTTAACATCATCGTAACCACTCCGTTGCCGCTGCGGCCCTTTACTCGCTTCACTACCCAACTCTGTCTTGCATATTCTCCGTCCGGCGCGTTTGCAGCCTCTGCATTGGCGCCCAGTACCCACATTGCGCTCACCCTCTCGATATGTGAAGCCCCCCGAATGCCACATCTTTCTTTTGTATCCAACTTTACTCTTCTTCCTCTCCAAAGATGCATCAACAGCAAACGCAACTCCAATAACGTCTCCAGTCGCGATGGTTTCTTGGCTCAAGCCGATTCAACTCAACCTAAACCTCCGAACACATGGATAACGATCCCAAGCTCTCGCCCCCCGATACAGAGGATGCGGCTCGTCGTTCTCACAGACTTTTCATCAAACCCATTGCTTGCCATGCGAGACAGAGTTGCGGACCCATTATCGGTCGTCATGCTTGCCGTCGCCGCTGCTCTCGGTGGCTTCGCGTCTTGGTTCTTGAAAAGAAACGATACCTCGCTTGATTTGCCCGCTGGTACGGAAAATGCCAACGGTATCACGAAGATGTCTGAATCGCTGGGTGGTGCGCGAGAAGTCTATCAAATGCAAGACGATGATAATATCAATATTACCACTCTTCCATCACCCGCAAGAGCCACAGTCGGTGAGAATGCTGTTTGGCTTAACATGAGGTATGTTCGTCAGTAACACATACCCACCTCCAGGTATATCTCAGTACGCTCATACGTAGCTTGCATTGGTCGTCCTCCTTCGTTCACCCTCAAGAATCGAGAATCTTACATTCTTTCGTCATTGCGATATAGTCTAAGCACTCTTTGGCGCCTTTTTAGAAAATCAACAAACGGTATTGTCAAAGATGTGCTCCAGCCAGTTCTTGATGATATGCAGTTTCCTGATTTCGTACATTCTGTCACGATAACGAATCTCACTCTTGGTGAAAGTCCTTGTCTGCTTCGAAGGATTCAGCGACTGCCGTCTAGGGCGCTCAGCGAAATTCAGTACCGTTTCTCTCTGCGCTTGGTCGGCGACAAAGAAGGGCGTATCAGCTTGAATGTAGTTGTTCGACTACCCGTCTTGAACAGATTGCTCACAGTCCCCATATGCGTCAGCTCATTAGACATCGATGCAAAGGTCTGGCTCGGACTGACTGTTGTTCCGTACAAACCATGGCTTCGATTTGCGCAATGGGCACTCACAGATATGCCTACCGTCCGCATGACCATTTCCATTGCTAACCTGATTCCAGTTACAGCTTTACCGGTTTTGTCAAACGTACTTCGAAAGATTCTCACCGTAGATCTTCCTCGAGAGTTCCTGTTCCCGAAGACACAAATTGTTGAACTCATGGATAAAGAAGACGTGAATGTGAGTCTCCAGCGAAGTGTGCTTGAGGCCCGAGGAATAAACTCATCGTTTGAAGATATGTCCAACGACGACCTATGCGCAAATTTCCCCGTACTCACAAATTTGTTCAGCAACATTGACGTGAACGGCGATGGTCAACTTTCTCCAGAGGAAATATCAAAAGGTTTGATAGAGTGGGGATATGCCTCGCAAGCAGATCGTCGCTCCATAACGAACTTGCTTGATGTAGACAACGATGGCATTGTCAGTTTGAAAGAATTTATCAGCGTATGGGGCGATCTGAAGAACGTGTTCATTCCGAAAAGATTCCGAGGTATTGTGAGCGGGGTCCTTATCAGAGCTGAAGGTCTTCGTGTGCCAGTTTTTGGCTTCACCGACCCTTACGTTGTCATCTCTATCGAATCACAAACAGTTACTTCGAAGAGAAACTGGGATACATCTCGTACTGGCGATGCCATAGGAAGCGCTGTTTGGAATGAGGTAAGTGCTGGTCACTACACGCACAAGGATAAGTACCACGTCATTTGTCATTCGTCTGATCTACTAACCAGTCATATACGAAGGGTTGGGAATTATATGTCGAACAACCGGAGTCTGCGGTCCTTCGCGTTGAAGTTCGCGAAGGTTCTCGTTTCACATTTTTCAAAGGCGCTCTACCTCCACCTTCACAGAAGCCTGTTCATAGTGGTGAGCTTGCTGTGCAGGAACCAAACAAAATCGTTAACGGTCGCGGCACTCTCATAGGATATGGGACTTTACCGATCTCCAGCTTGAGCTCGTTCACCGAATCTATCTGGGTAGACCTTACAACCGGTGGAGGTCGTATACGGTTAGATATCCAATTCAACCAATTTATCGATCCTACGTTAGTGTAGATGCTACAACAATGAACCATTGATTCCACATATTACAGAGGTCTTCATCTCGTGTCAAAAGATATCTCCATTACCCATTTCAGTGGCGCTTGAAAAGTGACCTGCTGGAAGTTGAAATACCGAACTTCGGCATTCGGCGATTCATGCGACGTCTCAGGGAAGGTGAGGTTTTTCCTGAAGCCTCCAACAGAGTAAACAGTTGGTAAAGATCGCTCATATCCATTTCTTGCGCTTCCTCATCAAAGCTGTCGAGTGTGGTAGAATCAGCCATTTTCTCTTGTCGGTCAAACATAGAGAGAAGACGGCGACGCTTAATTGAACTCTGGAAAGCCACGTAATCATCACTCCTGTCATCAGTCACATCTTCTTCTTCTGTTTCTGATTCTTTCGGCCCAGAAGGTGCGGACGAGGCTGCCCTACTGGCAAGAATTTCCGCCTCAGTCGCTCCAAACCATGGAATTTCATCAGAATCATCGTAGTTGTCGATAATGTGATCAATGTCTGTCTTTCCGCTAGACTCGCTTTCATCAACTTTGGCCTTTTTATTATCTGTCTCACTGCTGCTTGCTCTTGAGCGCATGAAGCTGATAATTGAAATTATGTGCTTGAACATCTGGGCTTGATCCTTAGGAAAATGACCTCCTTGGTTCTTGTAAGAATCGTTTGTTGCGAATGATGCTTTTCGCGAAACAAGACTGGTGGTGTGTGGAACAAGCCTCGATGTACCGGCACATCCAGAAGGACGATCTTCATCTTCGCGTGAGTGGCCATTAAGAACGATTTGTGAATCCTCTTTCACAGAACTTAACGAACGCAAGGAGGGGCTGCATTCAATATCCTTTGTTGAACCGAGAGAGGAAGCCATACGGCGTCGGGAATCGATTGTATGCAATGACTCTCCCTGTCTTAGCAAGGGAATGCAAACAACCTGTCGACAAAACGATTCCGTAGCACTTCAGAACAGAACCCACAAGCCAATAGGGCTCGTACGAGCGCTTCCGTCACATTCTTATGTCGGAGCGTTTTGCATTTGACCTAAACTATTGTACGCACTATCACGGCACTTGCGAACAATTTCCATCATAAGCTTCCAACGCAGACAGACATCAGTGGTGGATGCGGCGTGTGTACGGGAAACACCAGCGTGGATCGAATGGAGAGTTGATCCAAGACCTAACTTTAATGCCGACAATGTTTGGCAATGCGCTTCGGGCAATTAGCATCAGCGCACGTGGCGCTCAAATGAAAAAAGGGATCGACGAGTGTCTTTGCGGACACAATCCAGACACGTTTCCGAATATTAGGCGCCAACCGCGTGTTTCCCGCGATTGACGTGTCTCCGACGACGACATGGGACAGTCCGCATCTGCTGATCAAGGGAACGTGATCCTGATCCACCAGCCGGGCCACTCCGTGCCAACGATCGCAGTGGCGGGTAGGGAGCGATCAAAAATGGTACCGTCGGTACCGTATGAACCCGATGGCTGACAAGGTTTGCGCTTCCTCTCCCCTCAGCATTTGCTAGAAAAGTGAGGCAAACATAGATCTTCGCACTGTGTACAACTGCACTGCAACGTGAGGCTTCGAATGGATTTGATTGCAAACCTTGCTTTCCTGTGGTGGATATGGCTTTACAAGAAGGTTAGGCAAAGCAAGTCAGACTCGTCGACGCGATTCAATGAATGCATGGAGCATTGATGGAGCAAGATAAATCTTGAGATTTTATGTTGATTTGCGCAACATTTTACCCTGCATTTGCCCTCCAAAATGTATTGTTGATTGGGTATGGAAGACACTGCCGGAAGGCACCAACAACACAAGGCAGTTTCAGGAAAACGCATGACCTTGTTCCGCAGCGAAGCCAACTCCTTCGTTTACGTGTTCGACTCCGCAATGTCCGCATGGTTTGAGCACCGACCGCGGCCTTGTTCTGTCCGCGGTCGCGTACAAAGCGCTCAATGATTGGCTCCAAACAACGTGCAAATCCGTGTTTGCTTGCCTTCATTCTGCTTTCAGTGATCCAGTCTGTCGAACCTGTGGCATGCTCTGAACATCGCGAGACTCAGTTGGATGAAGCTGAAGTACCCCAATCTTTGATTTCTTAGATTCATTTGCAGCTGAACGTAATCTCGTTCTACAGTGAGAATTGTTTGAATAGCTTCTCTGACGCGAAACTTGTAAGAGCGTTACACCGCTAACTGCCACCTCACCAAATCATTGGTAACGAAACAGTTTAGAGGTCAACATATATCGCTGATATTCTTATGTGTCTTGACCTCTATCTTTAAAGACGCCTGGTTCTGCCGGCAATGCTGTTTTCGAAGTTTTGAGGCGCTCGGCTGCTTATGTATCCAACGGCCTCTGGAGAAGCGTGTTTAGAATAGACATCTGACAAAGACTGGTACGACGGTGCACTCAGAGGGAGAGAGAGCAAAGTCATTCACTCCGCAAACCTTTCTCAAGTTTTCTACAGCAAGTCTTGAAACAAAGGGTTTATTCATAGTCAAATTATCTGTTCGAGGTACTCAAAACTTCAAGGAGATATGCATCTCGCTACAGCTATAAGGAAGATTCGACATCAAGATCTGGTGGTAATTTGAAGAACGTCGATGGTGCAAATTCGACGCTTGACATTGTCATTGTCAAGCGTCAAATTTGCACCATCCACGTTCTTCAATATACCACCAGATCTTGATACAGCAGTTATACCGAAATTGCAGCATCACAAAGTAACTTCAAGCTCTTGAGGTCTCTAGCCTGGATGCTCATCCTCAATTCTTTTCCGAAAAGAATGGCCGTGTGCCAATGAAAACTTGTTGCCTTCATGTGGAAAAGATCCATTTCAGGGTTAACAGGTTATTGACGGTCAATAGTATTGAGTCCATGAAACTGATGGGCTGAACCATAAGTTTAACTCATGTTCAAGTCTCTTCCTTTTACCTGAACTCTGCCGATCATGAACTTCTCAATGACAAGCGTAGGGCAAGTGTAGGGGCACATGAGAGGAGGCGCGACCACATTAGCGGAAAACAATTGACTCATCACTCTGAGCCACGGGAAGTCATTTATGTTCACAGAAGTTGTGAAAACATTTATGTGTATCGTTTTATAGCTGAGACCAGCTCGATTCCGTTGGGAGAAATTTAACCCTCGATGGAAGGTCCTCTGGATAAATGTAAGTTTGGTCAGGAAATGGACGGAGTTGAATGGGAGAGCATGAACACATGCAAGGAGGTACTGTTCCCAACCTTTAAGGATATCTTTTTGCGAGTTGTGCAGAAAGGTTCAATTTTCTCATGAAACAGAAATGAGGTCGCGAGAGAGATAAATGTAAGGGCTTCACAAATAAGGGAGCAAATACAGCAGCGTTTGTTCCCGATCAATGAGCGTCCTGGCTCAGCAGGAAACAACTAAACTATCTAAGAGATGTTCTATTATGACAAAACCTGTGTTTCGTACTCGGTTATTACAAGCGTGTATTAAATAACTCGCAAACAAGAATAGTCATTCATGGGTTCAAGCAAATTGGACAGACAACAATGGAGTATCCGTTAGGGGTGTTGGGACTCCCAACTTCGGAGCCATGGCTGTCCCAACGCTTCAACATTAGAGATTCGGCAAATTGACCTTGACGGATTATTGACCGGAATCGAGGGTCAGCAGAGATGAAGGTCTTAGCTCATGGTTCTTCATGCGGCTGGTTTCGCCAGACTGGACACAGCTTTACAAACTTGAAACAGCATAGCATTGGAAGTGCAATCTGCATGCCTCCCTCGATGAAGAGGCGTGTCCCAAGGGATACATGTGATTCTCCAAGCGACAGTACAAGAGTGACTTGTGGAACTTCTTCCATTTTTGTTTTGTGAACATAGAAGGTAGTACTGTTACATATTTTGAAGGGTTGGGGAGCAACACATGGAAGAACTTCATATCAACGGACAGAGCCCCTTGTATACAAATGACATGATGAACCCCCTATCATACGGGAGTTACAGAAAGCGCCTGTAAATGCCATGCAAGAGCAAAGGGCATAGTGAAACTGCCGTTCGCTCGACATTGCATGAAATCCGTGGACACCAACCTCATTATCCTCCCAAACTTCAAAAACCCTGGTAACGTCCCAAAAAATACAGACTGAGTAAACATGAACATACATGAAAGTGCTAGCTAACGGTTTCGCATTTCTACTTGGCGAGCGTTCGAGGTAATAACGTCTGATTGTTTCGAGCCGTAATAGACTCATGTATCCTTCTTCTTGGGTACTTGCGATTAGTGTATGCAACTGCTCTTTCGTATACGCGTTCTCTCTGCTTAACCTTCATTGTTGATGTTGCGGAACCATGACCACCAACTCCTCGTTCGAAAGGAGCGGAATAAGCACCAACAGTATAACCGTTAGTCCATGCCTCATAGCTGAAAACGCAGTCTTGCCAAACACCTGGTTCTCCTCGTTTGGCAATGGTAAGTTCCAATCCGCCGGCTTTTCTTAAAACGTCTCTCCTGATGAACACTGGTGCGATCCAAACGCATTCGGCATACATGAATGGCAACTTGGTTGTCGGTTCCACAAACGGTAACGGCTTTGTGTTTCCTTGACGTAATCCACCGTGTGTACTGATTTGCTCACCATACTCGTATCCTTGTCCTGTATTGTGGTCCCAGAGTTGACCGATGTAACCACCCAACACTCCTAAATCGGGTAATGCTTCGAAAAGCTTGATAGCATTCTTCAACCATTCGTCATCGAGAGGCAACAAATCATCATCTTGTAACAACACAACAATGTCACCAGAAGACATTCGCATGGCACGATTGTAACTTCGTAATTCGTGAAGATTGTTTGAGCGAATGATAAAGTGGTGCGGTTCGTTAAGAGCGGCATGCCAGTCGTGTAAGGACCCATCTGTGGATCCATCTTCACTTATAACGATCTCCTGAACCACAGTGGAAGACTTGAGACTAGTTGAAATATTAGCAATATTGGCATGATGGTTAAAACTCTGGACAATGGCAGTGAGCAAAGGTGGTTTCTTCACGTGGAGTTGAGGAATCAAACACCGACACTGATACCTTTCTGAAGATTGTGAAACGTCTTTCGCATGGTGAGAATTAGATCCAACGTATGCATGAGCCAGCCAAACACTTGAAGCATCGCCGACATCATTCAAACCGTCGCGTAAGATATCGGCGCATATCTGCCATGAATTCTCCTCGCACTGGTGAGAAGAATTGAATGTGCGTACAGGTCTTGTACCAGCAAACGTGGAAGAGATGTAGAACTGGCCTCGCAACGCAAGAATAAGGATGAGAACCAGCAGAGTTGAACGTGGATTTCGGGACGATTCTGGGACTCGAGACGAGTGCGAAACCGTGGGACCGTTCATGAAGAAGACGAGGTCGCAGCACTCAGTTATGAGCAGCTATGACAGCAGTGGAGCGCTACGAGAAGAAGCTCAGGCCGCGAATCGTCGCGGTTTTGCTGTACCGTTTACGCTTGTATGGTTGGTGTCGCCGCTCGGTGAACTCGTCCCAGCGGTCGGCTTGCCGACAGTGAAATGATCGTGGGATGATGCTCGCTACTTGTTGTACCAAAAGGGACATTTTTTCAAATAAAACGCACCACGTCACACGTGACCATGTTGGGATCATCACGGCGCAGCTTGGTAGATCATCTAAGATATTGTGTATATCTACGCGACTCCCACGGCATTGATGGCATGCCGTGGGTGTGCTCTAGGGCCGCCGGCAGTTCCGGCGACTCAAGAGGGTTGGCGACAATATAGAGACAGGCGTAGGCAGAAATTTCGTGCTGACAGAGGTGCTGCGGCCCACGAACGCACTTCGAGTATGAGCGACCTGTCGAAACGTTGCCCTTGTGGCTTGAAACAATGAACACGCCGGAACTCGCTTTTGTAATGTGCCGACGGGAGCACACGCGCGGCTCGGAAGTGGCTGAAGGAACAGCCACGGCAACAAGTGTCTAGCACACAATAGAAAAGTTTATGTGCAACATTGGCAGCAAGAGGCAATCAACTGTCGAATTTCATGTACTCCTCAATGTACCTTTCGAGTTCGTTCTTGCCCATGGCGCCCTCCTTGAGTCCATACGGCTTGCCCTTTTTAAACACGGCAAAGGTTGGCAAGCCTCGGATCGCATATTCCGACACGAATCGTTCATTCTTATCGGTATCAACCTTGCAGACCTTCAGGTCTTCAAACTCGGCGGCAGCCCAATCCATAAGCGGCGCAACTATCTTACAGGGCCCGCACCATGCGGCATAAAAGTCTACCAACACGGGCTTCTACACGCGCACAAACTCGGTCAGCACATTGTAATACGTTCTGCGCGCCACATGTCGTGCCTAGCATTTTGCTTACGTACCGTATCGGATTGCTTGAGCACTTCTTCATCGAACGAAACATCATCTACCTCCACTGGAACGGATGCTCTAATAGTAGCGTGCTTGACAACATGTCTTGTACGGCGAAAAGCAGGACAGACGGTATTGCTGCTTACCGGGCCGGCGAGCAGCGCAGATCTGCGGAACGGCGAGAAAGATGTGACAAAAGCGGAAGAATTGGACATGGCGAACAGAGGAGACTTCGAGAGGGTCAACACTGTTGACTCATGAGATGTCGGGGAGGCGGGGCAAAAGGGTAGGAGGAGGCAGAGAGATATCTACCGCCACATCATGTGCCATGATGGAGCTGAATCTCGCTTTGGACGCTGGACACGCGCATCAGATTTTTTTTTGCGTTGAAGCGACCCTGTGTGCGCCGCCGCGCACATGCAGGTTCCCGACGCCGCACTCGGAGAGCGCATCTCCCACAATCCGTCCGTCACCCATGAATTGCTCCGAGCCAGCCATCGAACTGCGCCTGAAAGCGCTCCAATGCCCCGTACCACCCAATCCAGCCGGTGAGTTCACCACAACCCCGCCAATGCATTCAATTCAGCGCTAACTGCCCCATCAGACGCGCTCCTTGTTCAGAAGCAAATCTGCTGGCTAGAAGACGTTTACATTCGTCGTTACGCCATCGCCGACCGTAAGGCGCTTCGCAAAACAGATTACCGCTCAGCTTTAAACGCGTACCTACGACTCCTCGACGCGCCTGTCACAGCATACGCCTCTCCCATCGACGCCAGAAACTTCTTGTTGGATGTGGCCATCAACCTTCATTACGACGATAATGCCGCTCTGTTCAACACACCGGTGGATCCGTGGCAGTCTCGAAGGCTTCCCGTGGTGCCAGGCATATCAACCTCGCCCATTGTATCCACTGCGATAGACTCTTTGAGAGAAGCACTGCAGTTACCTGACGCTGAAGGCGTGGACAGTGCGGACGTGGCTGCGGCTGCCGCAGACGCGGTGGAAGTTCTCACGAGGGATCCGCTGACGTTTGACACAGAACAGAACATCGACGACCTGCCCATCGCACTCGAAACGGAGGATAAGCAAGTTCGACGCGCCACATGCGTGTTGCGCCTTCTGTATGTGCGTCGACTGCGCGCTCTGCAAGATGAGATAAACGATATCATCTCCGAAATGCAATCCATTACAGCCGAACCAAGTACCGACGCAAAGCTCGGGAAGGTGGGACGTTGACAGCTGAGTGAAGGGTACACAAGTTTGTTTACTATTATCGCATCGCACTGCGTATTGACTTGCCAATCTTAGCAGCCACATATCTGACGCTGGTTGTCAAACCAGCAGAGAGCACGCCTTTTCCAGCTTGGGTGAGACTGCTTCTCGCCACCACCGACCCGATCACGGCCAGCATAGCGTTAGCCACGCGACTAGTATGCATATATGGCAACTCATCGCTCTCAACACCGACGGTCTTGTGCAACGCCTTCCTGATTGTGAGAGGCAGTCTGCTGAGCAATCGCTGCTGCGCGTCGGCACCAATGTCTCGTCTCCAAAGCTCACCGCGCGTGACAACGTCCGACACTGTATCACTAGTAGCATACATGGAACGAAACGCTTGCATATTGGCTTGCACAATGTCGCGGACCTTGGTTCTGGCCTCCACGGCCATGGACATTCGCACGTCTCTTGTGTAGGATAGAGATGCTACGGCGGTGTAGAAGCGCTGTTCATCAAAGCTCTCTGGCAGCGTGAGTAAAGCGGCAGCGGCGGCTGCCTCAGTGTTTTGGCGCAAGGCGTGTGTGAGCAGAGGACCCGCGCTAGTGAGCACGCGAACAGGCTTCTGCAGTCGGCCCGAAACGTAGAACGATTGCCACTGCATGAGGTCAGTGATGAGGTCTGCGGTGGAAACGACGCCGTACTTGAAGCTGGTGCCGCGTGCGCGCAGCATGGTGTTGAAGTACACTGCCGCGCCGGCGCGCTGCAGTCCGGTGACGAAGGAAGCGCCGGCCACCTGCGCCGGAATGGAGTAGTGGCGAAGGTTGCGGTACAGGTTCTGCGCGTGCCATTGCTGCGGGTCATCCACGGCCAGCATCAAGTCGATCATGCGCGCGCGCGGGTCGGCGTTGCACTGCGGGACGACGGCGGAGCCGTAGGCGAAGGCGAAGGCGGCCGGCGGCAGCGAGGCCACAATGTGCTGCGCCTGATCGAGCGGCACCGCGCACGGGTCGGCGACGTGCACCATGTCGCGCGCGCTCGGGTTGCGCTGCGAGCTGCAGCGACGCATGGACGATTGCGAGCGCCGCGTGCCGCGCGCTCAACTCCGAATAGTAGCGCCTATTTCTAACAGCTGTCGCCATTTCGCGGCTTACAGATCACCAGCTATCAGCACACGTGTGCCCGTGGACACGGCTAGGGTTCCTCGCGCGCGCCGCTCCGCTGCTCCGCTCTCCGCTTGCAGAGCAGGTGGGCGGGTGGCACGAAATCTGAAACGTGCGAAGATGCAAACGGTGGATACAGATACAAAAGCGAAGCGGGAGAACCGTCGGTGGGCAGCCTCGCGTTGCAACGCGCCGCCAGCTGCTCGCCGGACGTGGGCGGAGGGCGTGTTGAGCTACTATTTACAATGGACTGATGATCCGCTAGAGTACGATACAGAGCACACACACAGCACGCGGCGCGCGCGCGCCGTCACGCCACCGCAACACGGGGGGAAAAAAAAAAGGAAACCGCGACAGTCGCGCACCGCGCCGCCCCGCAACAGCTACAAGAGGTCGTTAACCATGGCGTCGTTCTCCTTATTGTCGTTGAGTACAGGGCCTGTGTACTCCGAGTACTTGTGACGGATGTCGTCAAAGTACGCGCTCTCCAACGCCTCCAGCGCCGACACTCTCCGGTGCGGAGACAGATGCAACATGCTCTCCAGCAACTCGATGCCATCCGCTCCCAACACCGCCAGCCCCTTGAACGCTTCGTGCAGCCGTTGTCGCTTCCACTGCGGGTACGCATGCCAGTCGCGTAGCATCGACAGATTAGGCCATGTCTCCGACGTCGGCGTTCCCAGCACGCGGAAAATGGCCAGTAGTTGTTCCAGTTCGGAGTCGCCGCAGAATATCGGTCGCCCCAGAATCATCTCAGCTAGGATGCATCCCACCGACCATATGTCCACCCCGGTCGAATAGTACTTGGTGCCGAGCAAGATCTCCGGCGCGCGGTACCACAACGTCACTACCTCGTGCGTGTATTTCGCCACCGGCAGCGTGAACACGCGCCCCAAACCAAAGTCGGCCAGCTTCACCGTGCGCGACTTCACGTCGATCAAAAGGTTTTGCGGCTTGAGGTCGCGGTGCAGCACCGCGTGCGAGTGACAATACTTGAGTCCGAGTAGGATTTGATAACAAAATTCCTTTGCCAGTTGCGCGTTCATGCCCACACCCTTTCCGTACGCTGTGGTCATGAACTGCTTGAGATCATGATCGAGGTACTCGAAAACAAGGAACAACACGGGCATTCCCGAACGTTGCTCGGAATGAACCACTTCCTCCAGACGCACAATGTAAGGGCTGTCGAGACTGCGCAGGATGGACACCTCACGGAGCGTTGTTGGCGGAACACCCTCGTCATCGCTGGCAAGAATGGTCTTCTTCAACGCCACGATCTTGCCCGTCTCCAAGTGCTGCGCCTTGTACACCTTACCGTACGTGCCCTGTCCGAGCAGCTCGGTGCGCTTATAGTTTTCCATGGGAACGGACGAGAGAGAGGAGGGCGATGCGACTTGAACAAGAACGAGAAAGAGGGGAGCGTTGTACGGCCGCAAGCATGAGAGAGGAGGAGGGAGGGAGGGAGGGGGGGGTAGAGTGAGTTAGGAAGCGCGGGAGCGGATGTTTTTGAGGGGGACGGGAGCGGTGCAACAGGGAAGGACGCGAACGATGGACAGATGTAGGGGCTGCCTGCTGCCTGCGGTGGCAGCAACGGGCAGCAGGCGGCGGCGACGGTAGCCGTTACGGAGGGGGTGGGGGGGGGGGATGGGGGTGAAGAAGTGGGGAGCTGGGAGGGGTGGGGGGGGGGGGGCGGATGGGCGTGGCGACGAGGGTAGACGCGCTGTGCGTGTGGGGCGGCGCGCGGCGGCACTGGCTCAGGAGCGCGGCTGCGCGTTTTGGCGGCAATGTGCGCCACGGCGGGCGCATTCGCTTCCATTGGTCGCTAACGCTCTCTGTATCAACCCGTTCAAATTTTTGAAACCGCCCATGTAAGCGATCGTTTGTTGACAGTGGGTGGTCGTTTTTCCTTTGATGCGCAAAACTTTTGAATTCAAACTGCTTTTTCAAAAAAGCTGCCGCCCCACTCTTGGTCCGCAGTTGGTCCTGTGGGACCCTTCCGCGCTACATATAGAATACATTTGATATAAAGTATAACTTCATACTATGAAGCGAAGGCTCTTGTGCAACAAGTCGTATTCCCATAGCTTGTGCCATACAAGCTCGTACGTATGGAAGCACTCCGCACTAGCCCATACAGCCTGTATAACACCTTCCACCTCTTCCTGCTCTCGATTCGAGCCAGCTGAGCAGAACTGATCACTTCACTTGTAGGAGAAGCTACGGAGGTGCCTCAAGCAGCTTCTCCGTCGTTCATCCACGCTTCGTTTAAAGCACACATCCGCATTCGTTTGTACTAGAGCCTCCCACCCAATTTGACACAGTTTGCGTTAGAGCAAGCAGCCGAGCATTGATACTTGATGTTTCTCATGTCAAACGCCGCACTCTAAGCACCACTATCCAGCCAAGCCAAAAGCCGAATTCAACACTGGCTTCTTCAAGATGCGCACTTAACTCTTATCGAGAACAAATGTTTTTCTTTGCTCTGATATCTTTATTTTAAACCTACAGCCGTATTGCTCCACAATATGCAGTCCAGACAATATTCTTTTTCCATCAAAGCTCGAGGGGCCGCATATTCTCTGCTTATTCTCCAATCACCGCCTTCCATGTCCTTCTCACTTTTGTTTTCTTTTTTTTTTTCAACCGTTGCAAGAGGAAGCCAGCGTTTTGCATGCAGTCAACTGCAATCCGCGATCGGTGTGGCCAACCAAGATGAGTATGATTCCAGATTGAGTAACTCCGAGACCCCAAAAAGTTATATACCTTGAGTTCGGATGCTGTCACTCACTGCTGCTGTAACATGAAACACATCCATTGCGGATGGGCCGCACAATTATGCTACTTTTCTCATCTTCGTTCTGGTAGTCATCTCGATTATTCACATGCCCTCATCATCAAATGCTGTTAAAGCATTGCAGTTTTTGCCGAAAAATAGCAAGGCGTGCATTTGGTTCCATGTTCTTCTTCTTCTTCTGATCACTTGTGTTGTTGCTCGCTTTTAAAGAAGCGAGATTGATATCTTGATTTCAGAATTGGGCAAGGCAAAGAAGTCCGGTGCAATTGCATCAAAGCAAGCCCCTCTGGGCGTGAACGCCATGCGAGAGAAAAATTCATGTTTACCACGGAGTTACATTGCAGAGATAGTATAGTTGACTCTACGTAGCAGGCAGTATCGAAAGAAGAACAATAATCCACGTCTGCTACACCGAAAGTCCACTACGGAATGCTGTTGCACACTACTGAAGGGGCAGAGCCCGTCTTCCGATTTTTTGCTATCGTACCGTGTAACGAGCACTATGTCTTACGTTCAGGTCAACCGACAAAGCGCACCAGAATGCTAGTTTGGTGCCGATGGGTGGTATCTTTATGATTTTTCAGATAAGTTAGGCAACCCCTATTCAAAATTGTTGGGTGAAGAACGAACAAGAGGGCCAAGGGAAGGGGCTATGAGTTAGCATTGCCTTGATCGTTCTGTGCTGAGTCTGGTGCTGCTGTTATTTCGTCTGTGAGAGCACTAGCGCTCACAGATGCCGAAGCTGATGCAGACGCAGAAGCCGAGGCGGTCGCTGTGGCGGTTGCTTGTTTGGGCTGGCTGTTAGAAGGAGCGCTGGTTGTTTCTATCGGTGTTTGTGCCGAATCTGATGAGAGTCGTTTTCTCTTGTTCGAGTTTGCATTTGGATCTATAATGCCATGCACGTTTCGAGTCTGTGGGGAACGGTTAGAAAGTTGCTTGTTTGCTGCAACGAGAGGTGGAGGTGGTGTGCAAGACTTACATGTCGTGTGAGATCACTTCTTAAACCGAAGCGAGAATTGCAAATGTTGCACAGAAACGGTCGTTGTTTGAGATGAACTGTCTTGATGTGTTTGACCATATTTCCGTGAAGTGAGAAGGAGACGTGACAGGTTTCGCATTTGTGCTCCCTCTTGCCGTCGTGGCTTTTCATGTGGGAGTAAAGATTACTGCTCCGTCCGAAACGTGCGCCACAGGTAGTACATGCAAAAGGTCTTTTACGGTCGTGCGCCGTTCGGATGTGTTCTACCAACAAGTTCTTATGACCGTAACTCGCATCACATCGATCACATTTGAAAGGGCGACAGTTCTCGTGCACGGTTCTAATATGCTTTTGCATGTTGGAGTTGGTCTTGAAGGACGATTTGCAACGAGGGCACACAAACTCCTTGGCGGGCGGCGATGATGAAGGAGGAGAGGTTGTAGTTGCGACGGCTGAAGAAGGGTTGGTGCCAGGCGGCATAACAGTAGACCAGAACAAGTTTTGGCTGGGCTGCGCAAAGTACGCCGCGGGGGCGGCGTAATAGGGAGGCATCTGATATGTCTGAAACGGTTGGTACGGCTGCATTAGCATGTGCGGAGGCTGCGTCATCGGGAGACGGATGACGCAAGGAATGCCATCGAGTAGGACTGTGACATCGGGCACTGGCGATGAATTAGCGGCAGAAGCCAGCGTCATTGCCTGTAGTTGGAATCCATTCGCAGCAGCAGCAGATGCAGCGGATGAAACGACTTGGGTAAGCACGGCGTGTTGACTGGAAGAAGGATCACGCACGGAATCCGAGTGAGCGGCAGGAGCGGCAGAGCAGTCGTACGGAAGCGATGGAGGCGGCTGCTGAGCAGACGCGGGAGGATCGGGCATGGAGGTGGCCGCCGTGCTATGGTGTACGAAGAGGATGCGTTCGGCATGCAAAAGCCTACAAAGGTACCATTTGAAGGGGTGGCGCAATGGGGCGGGATTTTTTATCCGTGAAGGAATGGCAGGGAGGCGGCTCTTGTACGCTATGACGTGCAGTTTGCGTGCGAATCTGCGCTCATTGGCGGAAAGCACCATCCATTGGTTGGGACTTGGACGGAGGGGAGTGGTTCTGTGCCGCCAACCGACAACAATCCGCCTCCCCACAATTGTTCTCTGTTGTCCGTAACAGGCCCCGTTGCGTGCGTGTCGTGCTGCTCTCAGGGGTGATGGCCTTTTGCTTTGCTTTCGCTGTGCCTGGTCGGTATTCGTGCCATCAGCTCGGGCGCCGGCAACTAATGTTAGAGGCCTGCTCAATGAGCACTACTCACGCGCGCGGGTGTGAGGATTAGGGTTTGGACAAATCTGTCTGTCCTTGTTTCGCGCTATTTGCCCTTCAGATACTGCCTACGGACTCGCTCTGTATGTTCTTTCGCTTCTCTGTGATCAAAGTGATCGGCGTCACCGTTGACTACTTCACTTGAGGATACTCGCCAACTACGATACAATGGTCTTCGCTCTCTTCACGAGGGCGCTATCTCACTTCCGCCCGCACGCCCTAAGAACGTTATCAACTCACCCGCCAAGAAAGACACTGCAGTACCTACAATCGCAGTACAAAGCCAGAGTCCCCATTACAATGCTAACAGCCTACGACTATCCGACAGCCCTACACGCCGAGCGCGCCGGAGTAGACGTCGTACTGGTCGGCGACTCTCTCGGAATGGTGGTTCTCGGCCATCGCACGACCCAATCCGTCACCCTTGATCACATGATTCATCACTCATCCGCCGCCCGTCGAGCGGTCAATCGAGCGCTTCTCGTCGCCGACCTGCCCTTCGGAAGCTATGAAGTCTCTCCTGAACTCGCAATTGAAAGCGCTATTCGCCTTGTCAAGGCTACTGCCGTAGACGCCGTAAAGCTGGAAGGCGGTGTCAACCGTGCTGCTGCTATAAAAAGAATCGTCGATGCAGGCATTGCTGTCATGGGGCACGTAGGCCTGCTACCGCAATCAGTCAGTCGAGAAGGGGCGTTCCGAGCAAAAGGCCGCACAGCACAAACTGCTTTCAACACCATTAAAGACGCACAAGCAGTTGAACAAGCGGGCGCGTTCGCAGTCGTTCTTGAGTGCGTTCCAGAACGCGTCACTGCCCTCGTGTCAGATGCAGTCAATATACCGGTCATAGGCATTGGTAGCGGAGTCGAATGCGACGGTCAGGTTCTGGTGTATCATGACATGCTTGGTGTTCTTTCTCATCCGCACCACGCACACGCCGCCCCAAAGTTCTCCAAGGCCTTTGTAGACGTTGGAACTCTTATCGATAAAGCGATTCGTGATTACTGTATGCATGTCAAGGATCGCACATTCCCAACAGCAACTCATTCCCCCTATACTATTCCCGATGAGGAGTACAAAAGACTGAAACGCCTCCTTGTATCAGAGAAATTTCCACGTCGTTCGCTGTCGCCCAGCAAATCCAATTTAAACAGCGTTGAAGATGAACCAACACCGCTATACTAAATCCATGCATTACTGGCAACTGCGGTACAAAAATTACATACTTGTCAACACTACGGCCTCGTCCCAATTCCGCCGCAGCTGTCATAAACCATTTGACTGATTCGTAATGCCATCTCCTTCGCCAATTCCTCTCCACCAACTGGCGCCTCAGCATATATCCGAACAACATCTTCCGTTCCGCTTGGTCTAACAAAACCCCTGCAACCATTTCCAGACGTAATTGTTTTGATGGATGTCCGCAGAGCATCTGGTTCTTTCACAGATCGATCACAATCCTCAGTAACAATCACATTCTTGTCCTGTACACGAACGATCATATTGCTACTACATCGCTCATCATACAGTTGCAACCAGGAATCCAAAGTCATGTCTTCCTTGCAAAGAATACCGCATATCAGCAACAAGTCAGCCACACCGTCACCTACTGCCTGGTTGGCAAGTCGGCTAACGGCAAGAAGCGTCGATACGCTATCAATCTTTTCGCCGCATTGAGTGTCGTCTCCTGACGTGTTCGCGCACTTTCTTAGCTCGCTTATTGCCTTCTCACTGAAAAGCACCGTTCCGTGGCCATTTGGCTCCCAATAGATGCCGATATCGTACGCTCGGACCGCCTTTTCCAAATGTTTGACACCTGTTTTTGCGATTACAATATCTACTCCCGAAAGGGCCTCGAGATATTGCGTCGCCGCCCCGTTCGAGTATGCTGTTTGAGCAACACCAATAGTCATTGTTGAAATGCCAGTTGCCGCAATGTGTTTGGAGACGAATGTTGCAACGAGCGCTGCAAAACGATCACCGTCTGCGAGAACAAAGCCGCTTTCGCTGTTCCGATACATGACGAGACGGTCTGCATCACCATCAAGAGACGCCCAAATGTCAGCTCTGCATTCCTTGTCGTTATATAGAACTGGCGGACGGCGTCTCTTTTGAACAAAATCGGCTCCGCACTCGTGGTTTAGAGGTCCGTCTCCTGGTTTGTTCACAGCAAAAAGGTTTGGTAAAAGGCCTTTAACACCTTTCACAGCAGTTGCCCCTACACCGTTTGCACAGTCTACTGCAACTGAAGCAGAGAAATGCTTGCTTCCGGTTAGTTCAGCGTAAGCTTTCTTCATATTCTCATAGTAATGGAGAATGTTACACGGATCACCGCGGTGCCGAGCACGCACCGAGAAGTGTAACTGAGGGGTTGTCACAAGTCCTACGTGCACTACACGACCACCAACTGCCTCCACACCTTGAACGACGAGGTCAACGAGAGTTAAAGAGCTATCGCGAGAATCACGGCCGACCACCACTGTGGCCTTTCCCGCAATGGAAACCTCGCCAACGGATACAAAATTCTGTAGTGTACGGGCTGGATTACGCGAGGCATTGACAAATTCGGTGGCCAGTTGCTCCCACTCGGGATCCAGCATAGAGCCGTCTGGCTCAACAAGCTTGAGACCATTATCAGCGGGTGGGTTGTGAGAAGCAGTGACCATCACACCGACCGCTTTTCCGTCGAGTACGTGAGATCTGCACGCTGCTAGAACGCCGCATCGGAGCACGGCCTCGTATAGACTGGTGGCTAGACCACGAAATCCGGCGGTGCCATAAGCGAGGTGGGCTGGATGATGGCGGTGACCGAGAAGGCTGTCAAGGTCTGACAACGCTGTGAGCTTGAGCTTTGCGTTTGGGAAGAACATCATGCGGTGGCGCTGTGTTGGGGGAATTGGAGGAGGGAAGGGCGCATCGATCCGAGTTCGCATTGCTAATGTGGATGCATTGATGCGATGAATGTCGGTTGGGCTACAACTGACAGCAGCCACACTATTTGGCAGTGTAAGCGAAGACTTCTTGTCAAAAAGGCACGCGACGTTCTGCTGTCCAACAGTTGGTCACCGCAGAATCTGCATTGCAGATCTTATACCGAAGCGGCACGTGCGTTCTTGTGCTCCTTGGAAGATCCAATATACGCTTGTAGAATCTTGTGCATACAGCAAATGAACAGAGTCGCAACGTGCAGATTGGAGTCGCTTGCATCTTCTGACGGCCAAGCAAATTCCGCCGTCCTGGCCAACCTGGAGCATAATCTCTACGTAGGAGTAAGCCACATTTAAAAACGAGATGCAAGGATGTGGACCTTTAAATAAGAGAACAAAGTGCAAACCAACGCCCACCCCAAGATCTGGGTACACACAAATTTATCCCGTAGAGAGATGTTTGGAATGTGCAGAACACTAGGGAGACAGAGGTAATTGAGCTGCTGGAGGTAAGTCGAACAGCGAGATCAACCTCATTGGATTCCACGTGGAGTTCAGCATCCCCAAAAATGCGCACCGCAAGGACTACCTTGGACGGCTGTTCTCCAACATTTTGTGAGAATCTCATCTTCGTGCATGCAGAAAGTCCCACTTAGCCATGGGTATCAAACATATCTTGCAACCAGAGTTAGAACGTGACCTTCACACCCACAATTCCTTCGTGATGGAACAAAACCCAGTCAGTACCAATCATTTCCATCCCCGAACAATTTTAGTCAGACACAAAACCGTTTGACTGACTGTTTATACACGTGAGATCATGACGAACCTAAGACATCACGATACTACAGACTGACTGACAGAATCATAAAGAAAAGTATGAACTTGTCTACATGATACTTACCGTGGTGGGGTGGAGTGGAGCTGAAACATATTCATTTCAAGAAGCCCTTGACACCAAACTCGGCCTCCCATGCTTCAAACAACACCTTTTGATGCTCCGGTTTTCTAATACCAATGCGAATACACTCGGGAACTCCAAAGCTAGCACATAGTCGAACAGGACAGCCGGCTTCTTGTGCAGCTTGCGAGGCCCTCTCAGCGGTCTTCGCATCCGGCAAAGTAGCGAAGACCCATGGCACCCAAACGGGACTGTTTTCATTAACTCTCCAGTCCAAGTGCTTCACTCTCTGTTCCGTGACACGTCTCCATTTCGGTAGACGTTCCCACGTTTCTCGCATGTATTGCATATCATTTGAAGCAGCAGTCATGAAGGCCTGCGCTGGTGAATTGCAGGACCACGGGGTCTGCAACTTCTTGATGCGTTTAGTCCACTCTCGAGAGGCGGAAATAGAGCCCAATCGAATGCCAGGACAGGCCCACAACTTGGTCCACGACGCGAGCACGAAAAGGCGATCTGGGTACTCCTCAATGAGAGACAGGGCCGAATGGTGACGCCAATCAGGTCCCATGAAGGGCATGAAGGACTCGTCAATGACAAGAGCTCCCGTCATGGTGTCCATCATGCTGCGAATGCCTTCAAGAGACATGAAATCACCGGTGGGTGAATTCGGATGAATGAGCACCGTAACAGCGGCAGGCTCCTCCGAAAAGGCGGGCAATACAGTTCGACCGGCAGCTTTTGCGGCGCGGTTGTACTCCATGTAGGCGGCTTTGTACGGACCCGGCTTGAACGGACCGGGCGGCAAAACCTTCATGACGAGATCAATGAATTCTGAGGCGCCATTCCCAAGGAGCAGACGATCGGTGGGCCAGTCTATGAACTTGGACAGGGCCTGTAGCGGCTCACGAGTGTCAGCTGCCGGGTAGTGATGAATATCGTGGATGAGAGAACGCACGGCAGCAACTAAGGCGGAGTCAGGGGCTCCGAGGGCGTTTGTAGTCACAGAGAAGTCGGCAGTGTAGTTTGAGCACTGACGCCAGGTCTGGCCGCCATGAACCTCCTGCGTCTCAGTGTCCCACACTTTGTCCATGTCTTATTATTGTAAGAGTAACTGAATGGGGCGCGGATGAAGCAAAAGAAAACTCACTGACGAAGAGGGGGTGGGGAAGAGCTCAGAAAAACAGAGTAGAAAGCCTGAGTTGGTTAATATAACTGGTTAATATAACCTTGCGGCAACAAGCGGGGGATATTATGGCTGATGGTGACAAACGAACGAGTGTACGGCGATGATGCTCAACCGCGCTTCGTGTGCGCCGTATGATACATTGACGGTGATGCTCAGGGCACTTCGCCAGTTCACCGACGGCGTTTGGTAAACATAACTGATTCGCTGCGCGCCCCGGCAGGCGACACGCATATTATGCGTTTCGCCTGTAACTGCACGCAGTGAATCAAAGCTTATATTCTTCGTGTTCGTAATGCGAAAAAAATTGTGCACATAATACGTTTTGCAGACCAACACGAGTTGTCCAGCGTTGCTCTCTATGAAATAGAACTCGGTAAGGATGCACACTAGCCTGCCCATTAGTGCGCCCACCGCATTGTAACGCGCACAATCGCACACGGAATTGAAGACAGCTGTCTCGTATGGGACCGACGCATGTGCCACATCGAGTCGATGTCATCGACATGTTTGACACGATGTCAGCTCAGAAGTCAGATAGTCCGCACGAGCCGCCCGCGCTGGCCTGTAGCCGCTGCATCTCGTCGCGTAGTCACAAAGCTGATGAAGACATGAGCAGGAAATCCGTCCGGGGATTCGGAAAACCATGGCATCTTCAATTCTATCGCCCGCCTTCGCCACCCCAACGCACGCCCCTCACGTTCGTGCCAGAAGCCCTCTCCCGTTCGCCATCTCCTCTCGCGCGCGAGGCTTCGCGTATGTGCAACCAGTTCGTCTCACTCTTCAGCAACCATTGCCCGATATGACCACTTCCAACGCGCGAATCTACTCCTCAGCCGAGGCGCGACGCTCCATTTTGAAGCGCGGTTTGATCGAGGATACCACCGTTCCGCCCCACGTTCAGGACAGAATCGATCAAATGTTTGGACAGCCTACTACTCCCGTGCAATGCGTGCAGAACATTCTGCGTTCGGTGCGAGAGCAGGGTGATCAAGCTGTGCAGTATTGGACCAAGACAATTGATGGTGTTGACATTTCTTCCGGCGCGGAGGTCTCTTATGATACCATTCAGGCATCCTTGCAGGAGGTTCCTGCTCATGTCATTGATGCGTTACGTCTTGCAAGGGATCGTGTTGTGTCGTATCACAAAAAGCAGCCCGTCACCAGCTGGTTTACGAACGATCTGGGTGGAACTGTTGGTCAGGCCATTCGTCCCATCGAGAGAGTAGGATTTTACGTTCCGGGTGGCACAGCTCCTTTGCCTTCAACAGTGCTCATGTCCGTCCTGCCTGCCGTAGTGGCCGGTTGTGAGCAATTGATTGTAGTATCCCCACCCGATCGTCAGAGCTCCTCCATCGCCAAGGTCACCTTGGCCGCATGTGCCGTCATAAACGAGCTGGAGGGCGTCAAAGTACGCGTTTTTACCGTGGGTGGCTCGCAAGCGGTTGGCGCTCTGGCGTATGGAACCGCTACAATACCACGCGTGGACAAGATTGTGGGACCCGGCAATATTTTTGTGGCGATTGCGAAGAAGGAGGTGTATGGAGTGGTGGGTATTGACGGCATTTACGGCCCTACCGAAGCTGTTGTGGTTGCCGACGAGCACGCCGATGCGGAGCTTGTGGCGGCCGATCTGCTTGCGCAGGCGGAACATGATTTTATGGCGGTACCTATTCTTCTCACCGACTCGACGAAATTGGCCGAAGATGTTCAGAAGGCTGTTGACGTTCAGATTGAAAAGCTGGATCGTAAGGAGGTGGCCAAACACGCCATGGAGCACCAAGGAGGTCTGGTAGTGGCGGAAAATCTAGACGAGTGTGTTGATCTGGCGAACGAGTTCGCCACGGAGCACGTGTCATTGTCGGTGGAGAAACCATGGGATCTGGTTGGCAAGATGAAGAACGCGGGTGGGTTGTTCCTGGGAGAAGGTAGTTGTGAAGTTTTAGGCGATTACGTGGCTGGGCCGAGCCATGTGATGCCTACGGGAGGAAGCGCGAGGTTTTCGTCGCCGCTGAGCGTGATAGATTTCGTGAAGATCGTGAGCGTGGTGGGTCTGGACGGCGGGGCGGTGCGGGGGATTGCGGGCGCAGCGGAGACGATTGCTCGATCTGAAGGGCTGGATGCTCATGCAAACGCTGCGAAGCTGCGAAAGCAATTCGAAGGGTAAAGGATCTGTGACTGACAGAGTACACGTGAAGCTCGTACCCTTGTAGTGAGTAAGATGATCCGCGTCCGAGCCCAACGCGGAAGAGAGGCGCGACGCGCGCTTTGGTGAGACGCAAACCGGAACGAATACGCCACGGCGATGCTGTGCGCACGCGTGGCGCGCCGCGATTGGGTGCCCTGCTGCGCACGCGCACACTCGCCCTCCCGCCACTCACACCCCAAAGTAACTGTTTGACGTTTTGATCTGCGCGTGGAGCGATGTGGTCCTGCGTCAAAGGTACGCTGCGGCAACGTCGCTTGGTGCCGCTTGTGGCCACCGCATCATCATGGTGCTGTGGTGGCAGGTCGTCGTCACCGTCGTTTGCGTCGTGCTTTCCGGCACCTTTTCAGGCCTCACGCTGGGCCTCATGTCCCTCGATATCATCGACCTGCGAGTGCTCACAGAGTCCGGCACCGACAACGAAAAGTGGTACGCTCGGCGCATTCTGCCCGTTCGAAAGCATGGCAACTGGCTGCTGTGTACTTTACTCATCGGCAACACCGCCGTCAACTCCGCGCTGGCTATTGTCACTGCCGATCTGTTTGGCGGCATTGCCGGCTTTATTGCTTCGACGTTCACCATTCTGTATATCGGAGAGATCATACCGCAGGCTGTGTGCCATCGCTTCGGCCTTGTCATTGGCGCATATGCCTTGCCTTTCATCCGTGCAATCATGTTCATCAGCGCGCCGCTTTCGTTCACCACAGCCAAGGCGCTCGATTTCTTTCTTGGCGGTGAACCAGCTACGCGCTACAACAAGTCGCAGTTGAAAAGCTTGCTTTCTATTCATGGCACCGTGCACCATGACGCCACCTCTTCCAGCAGCAAGCCGCAATCGCGCGAGCCGTCAACGCAACCTGCTGAGTCACGCGCACTTGCCGCTCCTGCCGCCAATCCTGATCAAGTGGCTGTTGTCGAGCTGCAACAAATATCAATCCATCCGACTCAGCTTCCGTCCAATGAACCACCCGCAAATCCGCAGACTGTCCAGACTTCCACACGCGCTCTTACTGCTTCTGCTCAACAACCGCACGCTGAAGATCAATCTTCAAATGCTCAGGATACCAGTTCGATATCTCGGCAGCGTAGTCCTTCTGAGGCATCAAAGAACAAGAACTGGGTTCATTCGCGTTTGTTTGAAAATGCTCGTTCGAAGTTTACACGCCGAACTCATGACAAGAAGGATCGCGAGCGACAGTCTGAGACATCTAATCCGCCCTTGACAAAAGATGAGATCACGATGCTTGGCGGCGCTTTTGACTTCAGTCAGAAAACCGTTGGCCAGGTCATGACGCCTTTGAATGACGTTTTTATGCTCGAGGCGTCCCTTTCTCTCAACTTCGAAGTTATGCTTCTTGTCTTTCAGTCTGGGCACTCACGAATCCCGGTTTACGATAGGAGCAGGGATAATATCATTGGAGTGCTTTTCGCCAAAGATCTCATCTTACTGGATCCTGAAGATTCCGTTCCGATTAAGACCGTTCTGCTCTTCTTTGGAAGAACTGTTTTACTGGTCTTTTTTGATACCACTCTCAACAAGATGCTCAACATTTTTCGTCAGGGGGGTGGACATATGGCCATCGTCCAGACGAAAAAAGAAGGTTCGCAACAGTACCCAGAAACTATTGGAATCGTTACGCTAGAAGATCTCATTGAGGAGATAATAGGACAGGATATTGTGGATGAAACCGATGTTTACACAGACAACATCAGCAAGCAACGAGTTAAGCGCGTACGATCAATTCATCCGGAGGTCTTGAAAATGTTCGACTCAAAGCATGATGAAGAGCTGCTTTCCGAAAAGGAAGTCCTCGTCGTTGCCTCGTACTTGTCGAACAATACAGATGAGTTCGCGGAGAATATCATCGATACCAATGTATTGAGACAAGTCCTCGCCGAGATTCCAATCGTCAAGTATCCTTCAGAGGATCAGAACATTAACCGTTCGACTTTGCTGGGAAGCGCGGCTCTGCCTTCAACAGCTACTGCGCTCTCTGCAGATCTCGTCACCAACAAGAATAGTGATACTATCCCCGGAGTATCTGCTCCTGATATTGCTTCCCGACTAGATGCTTCTACTCGGGCAGCTGTTACAGGCCGCGCGCAAGTTGTTCCCGATGCGACCATTTATACAAGAGGTGTACCGACAAAGAATGCGTTCCTCATTATTAATGGTAGGCTTGGTATCAGCGCCGGAAATGACGGCTTCAAGTCAGAAGCTGGTCCATGGACGTTTCTTGGAATTCGTGCTCTAACTGAAGATATCTATGCTCCAGACTTCACTGCGAGAGTCATAGAACGCCCTGCAAGATTGCTGCGAATATCACGCAAGTTGTATCGTATTATGAAGCAATACACAGTGACCGGAACAAGTTGGGCGTCGTCTAAGAAAGGAAGCCTTAACGACCACGCTCTCCCACCCTTGAGGTCGACGCTAACGCATTCGACACGTCGCGTTCCAAGCAAATCTAACGATCCTCCCCCTTCTTCCCTTGCTCTGGCAGCAGCGGCTACGGCTGTTGCGGTAGGGGCGCCTAAGAGTGGTGGACAAGGGCCATCTCTATCGGGCACCGCTTCCGAGACAAAAGTCGTAAGGAAAGCACGCTCACGTCCCGATGGGGATTCTATCGAATGGAGCGTACTGGGACCCAGTCTATCCCACTTGCCGCAATCGACTCCAGGGTCTCGCAAAGCCAAGAGTTCCCCAGACATTTTGCTGGATGTGTGCGAGACCGACAAGTTTGAGCTTAATGCCAGAATTGAATCTATATCTGCCGGGATTAAAAAAGATTCCTCACAACAGCCTTCTTCAAATCTTAGAAATGACGATGACGGATAGCAAAGGCCACGTCCCCCATCCACTCTACTTAGTTCTCTCTACTACATATGGGCACCCGAACATTTTGTGACACTCGAAAAACTAACACTTTGTACATTGATAGGTAGGTAATACCTTTTCACCATCGTAAACACCCAAAACATCTCGCCTTCTGAGATGTTCTAGCAACGTTTGTCGTGAATGCTATTCACGTTTTCTTGAGAGGACATCTTCATCTTTAAAGACCCGATTGCAACAGGCACCGAGAGGGACTGTTCCAAACTCAGACGAAGCATCAAGTGCAGTTTGGAAGCTGCGCCTCGGAGTATTATCGACTTTTCTCTTGCTTTACTGGGACTGGAACTACTGGGACCTACGATTCGTGACCCCAGTGATAAAAGTGGCACAGAAAAGCCGTGAATCTGATATTAACTTTGAGGATGGCAGTTGCAAATATGTACGGCGGTGGAGCTGGCAAGAAATCCCTTAAGTGGAGGATTTCATGGACGAGAACTCATGGTACCTTGCAACAGAGTTGTGCTCTGAAACTTGCCTGTGTTCTGGGCATCCTTCATCACGCCTGCGTGATCGCAGATTATAAACAATGTACAGCGCGGCGGCGTATCTGTTACCGAGACGAATGACAAGTTCTACCGTATCGCGGTACTCTGTAGATGAAGCTTATCGTCGCCGACATCTTGAAGTACGTGAACGCTATGCTTGCTTTGCCGGCCCTAAGCATCCTGCTGCTTAGACTCCCATTTTCATCTTTTTGCGATGACCATCTACTCGGAACACTACATGATTCTGTAAAACTCCTCTTCGATCCTACAGTGCGGGGACAGCGTAGAACTCCGTAGTTGTGCGTTACGAGCCGTCTCCGTCTCGTCGGACTACGGCAACTGCTTTGCCATGGTCGCACTGCGACCATCGCAGTATGTTGAGAAAAAGCGAAGTCACTCTAGCGCAGTACTACACTGTCCATGTTCCGTCGCTCCACCCGGTGGCGTCCGGTATGGCGAAAAAAGTGTCGCGTAGCACATGTGGGACTAATGTCAAGAAAGATGCCGTTGTTTTCAGGTGCCGGTTCATCCACTCCTCACGTCGTGAGCTGCTCCGAGCTTTGCTGCGTGCGGGAAAGAACTGTCACAGTCACAGTTACTAACTTAAGGCTGTTGTCCAAAATAAAGAAGACCATCCCAGAGATGAAACGGCGTCGAAGATGGGGCATCTACAGTGGAGGCACGTGACTTGAGAATCTCCGTGCCTCTTTGATTCCGTTACAGATATTTTTTGCATTCTTATTTGACGTTTCGTGAGCAACATGTCCCCTGAAGGTCGCGGAGCTGACGAAGAGATCATCGGTGCTACCGCGCCCAAAGCTCCGTGCCATGGTCCGTCTTCAAAACGGCTTTGTACTCACCCCCCGCCCCCCCCTCCCATGTACATTTCGAATCCAATCAGCCTTAAATCGAAGATGGAAGTGTTCGGCAACGCCTTCTTCCCCAGATCAAAAGCTATCCGAGCTTCTGACCTGGTGCCAGCAAGTGGGAGTATCGTCCCCTTCTCTCACAGTCCGCACCCAAAACGGATTACGCGGACTTTTTGCAACTCGAGACATTCATCGCGGAGATGAGCTCTTCTGTATCCCATGTTCATCAGCGCTGCGAGTAGATGCTATCAACGTTCGACCACCACCAATGCAAGTGCTTACAAGCCTTGATTCGTCATTTTGGAATGGCGCGCCATGGCACCTAAGGCTTACTATTTTGCTGTTGGATGCATATCTTGCTGGAACTTCTTCTTACTTTCATGCCTATGTAAATGCGTTACCTGCTGAGCCTAATTCCGTATTATGGGCATATCAGCGGTTAGGACGTTCTTCTCTTGTTTCACAACTTTCTCCTTATCATATGATTGATTCGGCTGATTTATATCGCCGCACCATCAAATCAAAGTTTATACACTTTCAACAGTCCTTGCCGCAACATTTACGTCATCTTGTGTCGTTACAACAATTTTGTTGGGCGTCTTCGAATGTTGTAAGTCGGGCGTTTGGTATACCTCCGCCGTCCTCATCATCTAAAAAACCGGTTGGGTTTGCAATGTTCCCAATGTTGGACATGGCAAATGGATCGGTTCAAGTTCCTACTAGAATACAATATGACAGCAAAAATGATTGTATCCGGGTAGTGACAGGTGCTTCCTTCTCACCTGGGGAGCAAGTTTATGTTTCATATGGATACAAATCAAACGATGATTTCATGTTCTTCTACGGTTTCGTTGAAGCGAATAACCCGTCAAACACTGTTACTGTAACTGACTTTCGAGAGTGGATGCTGAAGTTGGCGCATCAGCAAATTTTCCCTTTATGGGATCGAAAGCTTGCCATCTTAAGACGTATGGGACTGGCAAAGAAGGACAATGTATTTGCATTTCATATGGACAAACTCGATGACGGTCTAATGGCTGCTCTTAGAATCACCCTTGCTACCGCTCACCAGCTCGACGTGTTTGAACACAACATGCAATCCAAACCCGTGTCCAAGAAGTTCGTCACTATTGATTTGCAGAATGAGGTGAAAGCCTGGGATGCAATTTCCGAAAAGTGTCACAATCTCCTTGCAGACCTTCCGCAACTCACAGAGGCAGATGAAGAAAGTCTGAACAAAATTCTACAGCGCAGGCCATGCACGGCAGCGTGGGACTTTGGAAGACCTCGCTCTGAGGGAGAATTATTGTTTTGCCATGAACGTCTTCGTGTGTTAAGGGCCACTTTCGAACGTGTGTCACATTTTTCAAAGGTGAGTCAGTCAGTGGGTAGAATATGCACGGTATTGATGCCTCCGTCCCAACAGCTGTTGCGTGCAGACTTGTTCCAGTTTGCATCTGAAGGTTTTGGATCGAGTGAACAGGCTTGGTAATAATGCGCACTTCTTTGTAGAAGAAAGACTAATTTACCCACATCTGTCTACTTAACCCCGATTTACTGCATACTTCAGACATTACATCAAAAACGGTTCTTTGAGGGAAGAGACGTCATCTGGAACTGCCGTTCTGCATTCGAATTTTTGCTCCAAACCCGCTCTTGCACGTTTACAACACACCTCCAACATCTGCAGAGAAAGCAATTGAAAATCCCCAGGTGTGACTCGACAAACTCGATCAATTCGCGGTTCTGCGTTTGCGGTACATGTGTCCAGAACCGCAACCTCCTCTTCTGCTCCTAATGGGGAACTGTTCGTAAGAAACGCGGAGCGACCACTGACAACGAAGTATGAACGTTCACTTTGGACCTCTTGAAGACATTCACATATCCACACCCCGCCCGTTCTCGGGCTTATGAATCGTACAAATTCTGCTCCGCATCTGTCCGTTTTGAATGATAACGGTTGATTCACTGCCATCTCAAGTTGATTTAACTCAGATGCAACACATTTTCGAATGATGGGTGTGGCAATACGCTGAAACTCTTCCGACCCTCTTTGGCACGCTTGCAGGAGACGTTGTTGATTTTCACGCTGGCAACGTAGAATCGCTTGCTCATGACCCATAGTATCTTGAAAAGGTTGCAAATCTTGTTGAACCCGGCCAAGAATGTTTGTGATTCCTTCGTCATCGATGCATCTGCAAACCCATACATGTCTGTTCTGAAAAATTACCAGCCTGTTTACATTGATACGACAAACCCTTTGAGATTGTGCAATGGTTCTGGCGAGAGTGAGATCCTTTTGGTTCCCTACTGAAAGTACAGTGAGCAACATCATAATGATAGTGACCGATGGGAATGTTATGCTGTTAGATCGACTGCGCATTTTGGTGGTCATAGTAAGGGATTTCCAGATTCGAATGAGTCAGCCGCCGTATTGGGTGATGTTATCTTACCACCAACTAGTACGTTTGATGGCGTCCGCCGCGGCTGAGCTACAGGGTGCTTTACATTGTCAACAGAAGGGGAAGAATATGTCGTGATACATTGTGGAAGGGGCCCTGTTCTTGTCGCTATCAACATGAGGTGTGCTTGTTCCGAGCTCGGAATACAGCAGCCAAGCGTATGGACGTATGAACATTAGCCCGTAGCTGATATTGTATGAGGGTTAACCATCTTATCTCATGAGCACAACGTAAAGGAAGATGTGATTCTAAGTGTTTGGGTGAACCTGAGTGGTAGGTAGCGTTCCCTTCGTAACCCTTAACCAGGAGCGTTCAAACAAACCCTCGCTGTACTCTGTACTGAAGACATCATCAACGTATACATACACCTTTACCTACCCACATTGCCACCTGACATGTCTTCTACAAACGCATCTCGCAAGTGCAACCTTACAAGCATGAGAGTTTGAACTATGAATATCGTCGACAAGTGCCATGCTAACGAGGGTTGCCCTTGGTACCAGGGTTAGCTGATTAGTAGTCAACCAAACCACCGGGCTCTCAAAGTGCACTTCAGGCAAGTCGATTATTCGCTTTACAATGGAACTGAAATATATCCATACTTTACGATTGTTGCTTTCAAAATTGTGGACAGATATTTGTATGTCACGTAGAGTTGAAGCGGAGAATGATAAGCGATGTGGCTGCGCGCTCGAATCGAAAGGACACTGTAAGTCAATAAAGCATGGACAAGCAAAATCAGGTCTCCCAAAGAGAGCGAGATGAGGTACGGCAAATATGAGGACGGTATCGTCAATGCGACCTTCGAATCGGGGATTGCGTCGTATGGGTTTTCGAAGAATTCCCAAACTCTGTGCATGGGCTTCAGGACGGTCACTTCCTGTTTCTAGGTCTTATTTACGAAGCGAGCAAGTGTTCCACACGATGATCATGATGGACCTCGTTCTATTCCTGCGAGCACACCCATTCCGACAGCCACAAAACTTCCTCAGCTCGCGCAGCCGCCCATTTCGTCATCGAAATCTCAATCATGCCAAAATATTGCCTGCAAGACGTCCCCTCCCTTGACCACATTGTTCAATACATGCTTTTTGTCAGCCACGTGTGGTGCACGCCGCACCACACGTGGCTGGGAGCTCACCTTAACCCTCCCCGTCGTCGCGAGTGCGACGACGAGGGGAGGGCAAGCATCGAGAAGTAAACGACAAAAAGGGGTAGCTGGCCCCCGTCACTTTGTGCAGCTTTCATGGTACTCTCGAGGAGGGCCTCTTCGTCTTGCTCATCGTTCAATTCCTGCTGTGAAGACAATTCTAGCATGTCGTCGAATGCAACAGCCGCGTCGTCTAGCACAACCCGCGTTGTGTTTGACGGTAAGTCGTCGTCAGATGTAGCACGCTTTTTTTTGCCTACAAAAATGTAATCATGCGCGGAAAAAGTAATTCTGATAAGGCTCTTAACCTTCTTTGTCACTGGGAAGGGGCCGCTTTCGACTTCTATTATGAAAACTTCTCGTCGAATGGGAGCCTTACGGAGGAGGCTGGACGCTATGACGATGTCAAATCTCGATTCCTGGCCGAGTTCTCAAGGAAGAGCCCGCCGGAGGAAGATGTTAGAATTGCAGTCGCCGCTTCTTTGGACGCAAAGGACGTCACGGCCTCTCTTAGTAGGCTGGACTCGTTGTAC
>JASCIV010000823.1:0-11613 GCA_030374735.1 Gracilaria caudata
ACCAAGAAGTCCACGGGGACTCCATTCTCTCCGAAAGCGATTGGCACTTCCTTCACACAGCCAAGAACCGTAGCGGACGTCCCGTCGGCGATCGTGACTCGCCTGCTCGTGGCTGTCGGTGTCAGGGTCAGCAGATCACACATCCTTGATGAGATAATGTTCGGAACCGCACCAGAGTCCAGAAGAGCGTTCGTGTGGGTTCCGTACAGCTTTACCGGAACAAACTTCAAGCGACAGGGAAGGTTGATACCCTGGATGACAGTTGCATGGCTCGCCGGAAGACTTCCAGGGAGTAGACGCCTCAGGAGCTTCCTCGCTTCCTCTGCGTCCCCACGCAGCAGCTGACCAAAGGTGAGGCCGCAGGGAGCCGTAGCCAGCTCAGCCAGGAGGTTGTACTCCCCTACCTGGTCCTGAATACTAGCGGGGGTCTTTCGGCTCTTCCTGGACTTGCGAGACTTCCTCTTTGGCTTCGCACGAACGACAGGGCGAGGGGCCCTTCCTGTGAGGACATCAACGTCCATCACACTCTGACGGGGCTGTTTGGGTAGGGCCTCGCCGTCCGCATTCCTCTTCGCGGCGGCGACGACTTCATCCCCTTGCTTTCCCGAACCAGAGCAACTGGGTCGCCCTGATCCTCATGCTTCAATTTCAATTCCCCCATCGACTCGGACCTTGCGTTCTGCAAGCCGACGGAGAGAGTTTCGTCCTTTCTCGCCTTTGACCGGCAGGTGGCCTCGGCGTGTCCAAGCTTTCCACAACGAGGACACTTCGTGTCCTTTTGCGGATTTGAAGGGCAGCGACTCGCACCGTGTCCAGGTTTGCGACAGTAGCTGCAAGTCCGTTCAAGTTCCTTCTCTGCCGCTGAGGCGCTTCCTGAGTCAAACTTCTTCTTGACTAGGAGCGACAACTCGACAAACTGCCCAGCAAGTTTGTCAACTTTGCTCTCAAGCTGTCGAGCACTTCCAGACCGTGCGTCTGGGCGAGAAAGAATTCGAACCGGTGCCGCATTCGGGCCAGGAACTGTATCCATTGCGGCAAAAAATGCCTTGCGACCAACCTCATACTCCGTTATAGCCTTCTTCAGTGATGCGTAGTCGCTCGGTGAACGGTACATAACAAAACGAGCCATGTCCGTTATCCTAGCGACGCAATTGCGAAGAAGCCCGAACGATGCCTTGTCGTTGAACCCTGCGCGGAGATATAACGAGTCTAAGTTTCCAAGAGAACCACTCACATCCTTATCGTCTAGACCAGAAGAGACGGCAATCCTGACATCTTCTTCTGGCGGATTTTTTTGCGAGAATTGAGCTAAGAAGCGCTCTTTGACATCATTGTAGCGACCGGTTTCTTCGGTGAGGCTGCCATTGGACGCGAAATTGTCATAGTAGAAGTCGAAAGCTACTCCTTCCAGATGGCAAAGTAGTTGAAAAGCTTTTTCGGAGTCGCTTTTCCCCCGCATAATAATATTCTCATATGCGAAGAAGAAGCGACGAACATCCGAAGACGACTTACCAACTAACACAATTCGAGTTGTGCTCGACGATGCGGCTGTAGCATTGGAAGACATGCTAGGAGAACTTTCACGACAGGAATGAAACGAAGAACAGTATGAATTGGCCCTCCTCGAGAGTACCATGAAAGCTGCCCAAAGCGACAGGGGCCAGCTATTCCTCTTTTCGTTTTCTTCTTGATGCTGCCCCCTCCTCCTCTGTCGCACTCGCGACGACGAGGGACAGGGTTAAGTGAGCTCCGAGCAACGTGTGGTGCTGCGCGCACCACACGTGGCTCACACATACCGAAGCCGGAAAGAATCCATGTAAAGACCATGTACCTTTCTGAAAGGCTACATTTGGGACACGAAAAACAAAATTAAAATCTTTTCATGGCCGTCTATCAATGAATAACTTTAAACCAAACCGATAAGATTGTCTTAATTTAAGCTCTCAAATGAGGTGCCAAATATGATGTCATCTCAAGATGTGCGCATTTCACTTAAACTTCGAATTGTTTCAAAAGAAACTCTTTTTTTCTAAAACAGGCTCAACATGAAAAACCACATCTCTTAGTCCAACATCTACAGCCAAACCTAATTTCTTTTCGACAATAAACAGCACAAACTAAAAACACAATTCGGCATCTTGACCTGCTTTTTCACATTTCCGCCATGTTGCTTACTTCTGCTTGGCACAGCTAACACGATTTCCTTTCCTCAAACCGAACCAAGTTTCTTTCTTTCTGCTACTCGTTACTTACTTTCTATAGCGCATTGATTTCTACGCCTTCGTTGAGCTTTCTCAAGCCTGAACCTCTTTCACAGCAATTTCACGTCTTGATATTTTTGTAAAGCTTTCTTTTCCTCTTTTCTAAGCAATCTCTTCGGCTTCTTCACGCACTTCACTTCGTTTCGAGTCTTCTTCGGCTTGTTCTTCCTCTCTTTCATGCTTCTCTAACAGCTCAATCTCTGCCGCTCGCCGGCAGCGTGCAAGTTCTTCTCCATGGTGACGCACTCGGCTGGTTTCTAGCATAAAGCACAACTCTGTTGCTTTCCCCGTTGATTTGTAGAGCTTCCTTTCAACTGTTTGGTTGCGCAATGTAGTTCATGAGAATTGAGGTCATTATTTCAGCTGATTTCAAAACAGTCGAAAAAACCTGGATCTTCGTGGAAATGGCGGGACCTGAGTCGCTCAGTGCTGCTTCAAATTTGGTGTAAGTCTCCTTTTCTGAATGTTTAGCTCTTAGTCGACCAACACTCGAACTTCGCCCTGCCATCTCTAACTTATCCACCTCTTTCTTAACCAGCGCCTTTTGCTTCGTCCTTGAAGGTTCTGAATCTTTGAGGAAATCTGCGGTTGAAGGAAAAGGTCCATGTTCTCTGGAATTTTTGCCTTATATCACACCCCATGATGCTCTCTGCAGTGCATAATCTCTCAGAGGTGTTTTTACGGACTTAGTCGTTCACACGAAGTCCAATCTTTCGAGGAAGGTATCGGTATTGCCCTATTAGCGGATGTATTGACCGCATCACTTGCGTCCTACCGGCTGCGTGGATACCACGCGCCGTGGCAGTGGTTACAGGTTGACGGAACAAGTCTGACACGGTAATTGTTAGGATGGTGGTTGGTACAGCATTGCTGGTAGATTTCCTAATATTATTTAATTTACTTTACCTACACTGTAGGGAGGTAGATCTACTATACAGTGTCACGGCCGAAGGCCCTGACACTATAGTAAAGCTCCCCAACCAAGGGATTCCCGAAGAATTCGTGTTTTCGCTATGATAGCTGTCCGCCTTGGCATGTCGTTAACCTCCCCGCGGAGTGTGCGCACCCGTATTGCACGGACTATCACCGCCCTTGTCTCGCCTAGAGACATCGTTCTATTTTACCGTTCACCACCGGCTGCTATCCCGGTATACACCGTGTTCCCGCCCATGTATAATGTTGTTTACCGATATCTCGCGACTGTTCTCCGTTGCCTGTAGTGCAATGCCCCGAAGGGGAAAAGACCACGAAGGCGTTCGAAACCTCCCTCTCTTAGGGCAGCGGAGCGAACAGAGCACTCTCTTGGATGGTGCTACTTGCCGGGTGTAAGCCGGAGACCAACCGTCACGACGGAGCGATGAGAGCGTAGAGCTAAAAACCGGTGAACCGGAATAATCCTCCGATGAGGTGTGTACGTCCACGAGTGTGGGGCAGCGCGGGCCTGTCTGTAGGACGGGTCGCGCGATTGTGGCTTCGCCACAAGTGTAGAGGAAAAAGGGGTGAGTGGGTAAATATCCGGAGATCCAGTGAATAACCTCGTAAGAGGGCGAACTCAATGAGAAGTGCAGTGTATTCCCAGTATTGGGTTCTCAGTGACGCAGGGCGGCTGAGCTGCCGTGTGCAACAAAGATCTTCCTCAGTAGAGGTGAGAACTCGCAAAGGCGGCAAATACTCAGGACCAAGAACCCTGGTTGGGACTGTTTACTGGGTGCGCCGGCGGCGACGCCGGTGCGCTAAGCAGTACTGTGTCACACGCATACTATGTGTGTGCACAGGACAACTCCTTAAAATTGGGCAATTAACTAGCCCAAAATTTCCGCAAAATGCGGCCAACCTTTGGAGTTCAGCCGTGTCCCACGTTTCCATCCTCTACTAATAAAGCTATTACTACTCATAGTATTCGAACTCACCGACAAGTCGGAAAAACAACTGAGGGCCAGAAAAAGCCCTTCTGGGGCGTTGCACTTCAGCATTTGCATTATGTTCTGAGTTAGTCGGAGCTTCAGTACGCGCATGTATCGATTCCCGAATTTTGGCATCCTGCGCTTCGTCGTCGGAGTTCATTTGATAGAGAACAAACTGATGTATGGCAGCAAACGCGTATTGGTGGAGTTGTTGCGAGAAAGCCCGGAGCGAAAAGTGAAAGGGGTACGTGGCAGTGTGTGATGGGACCCGCACCAAGCTACGTCGTAAAATCCTGCTGCAAAGACAGCTACACCTATCCGTACGGTCGCATTTTTGACGCTCTCTAAGCTTTTCACGTTTTAATTGGCACGCAGCTTTTCAAGATGGAGTCCGCATTTTGGATGCTGTATGAGCCAAAAAAGCTGGTTGATCTATTGCGCATCAAAAACCAGCTCAAAACTACTGGCGTAGAAGCGGTTGCTCTTGGCTACGCCGCCCGTACGATTCGTGATATTGAGTATCCCGACGGCTACTTGTGTAACGACATTATCTGCCATTTTTTTACCTTTAGACTTCCGTACGCACACCCTTAGGGTGTGAAAGAGAGAAAGCAGAAAACGCAACGTAGACTACCCAAGAAAGTTGAATATGAATTTTATTAATAAAATTTGGTTTTGACCGGTTTTTCCCGCATCTCCCCTCGCGGAAGCCCAAAATCTGAAATCCAGATCTTACAAGATTCGGCCATCAATCGCCCCGAGACACGTGGAGGTCCGGAGAACAATCGTTCTGTGATACTGTAGTACCTTCATAGTAGCTTGCAGTTTCTTCAGGAAATCCAACAAAGCCACGTCGCCGTCGCTGGGTTTTGCATCAGAACTTCTCCATCCGCACGGCGAGTATTGGGGGATATATGCCCGTCCACTTCATCCAAGCGTCGGAAGCTCTCTCTCGGGCCAGTCTTATTTTTGAGAACTCCATCTGCATATCGTCAAGGAGCCCCAGCATTCGACAGGGTTATCTGTAGAGGATTTGTCGAACGAACCAGTTCAGGCCAAGATATCTTACCAGCTAGAGGATTTTTCAAGCCTCTGTCGACAACCAACGAACTTGAACAGCCTTTGCATATCAACCGTGCGACCTATTGGTTTTCCCTATCAGAACATGGCGAAATCGACCTTTGTGTCTCCGATATTGACCAACAACTCGACTTCCTCGTTATGGACGAAACCTCCCGCGGTAAACGAGCGCCGCACGCGCGTGTTTGCCACCCGACGTCAAGTGCGACCGTTGCAAATGATTCTTATCAACAAGACACAAACCGCACCAAGTGAAATTAAGGTTCCTAAGCGAGCTCCGACAAAGCATGATATGGCGACTGGTAGGGACCCAGATCGTGTCAAGATCTTCGACACCACGCTTCGTGATGGAGAGCAGAGTCCTGGAGCCACTCTCACTGCAGATGAGAAGAAGATTATTGCCAGACAGCTCGCTAAACTTGGAGTTGACATCATAGAGGCTGGATTCCCCATTGCGTCTGACGGCGATTTCGAGGCTGTGAAAGCTATTGCTCTGGAGATCGGAAATAACGAAAACCCACCCATTATCTGCGGCCTTGCTCGAGCAATGGAGAAGGATATATCCAGATGCTATGAGGCCATTAGGTATGCTGCCTTTCCCAGGATTCACACATTTATCGCCACATCGGATGTCCACATGGCACACAAGCTGAAGAAGACTAGAGAGGAAGTTCTTGAAATCACAACCAAGATGGTAACCTACGCTAGAAGTCTTTGCGAAGATGTTGAGTTCTCAGCAGAGGATGCTATTCGAACTGATCCTGACTTCCTTTGCGAAGTATTCTCGCGCGCTATCGAGGCAGGTGCCACGACCATCAACGTGCCTGATACAGTAGGTTATACCACTCCGGCGGAATTCGGATCCCTGATAAACTACTTGCGCCAAAACGTACGCGGAATAGACGAAGTAACCATTTCAGTACATGGGCACGATGATCTTGGAATGGCAGTAGCCAACTTTCTGAGTGCCGTAGAGAACGGTGCTAGACAGATGGAAGTCACAATTAATGGCATCGGAGAACGCGCTGGAAATGCTTCTCTGGAGGAAGTTGTAATGGCTCTTCATGTACGCCGTCGCTATTACAATTCTCGTCTTGGAAGACCAGAAGAAAGTGAAGTGCCGATTACAAACATTGAACACTCTGAAATCTATAATACATCACGAATGGTCTCCAATCTCACTGGACTAGTGGTACAACCGAATAAGGCGATCGTTGGAGCAAATGCGTTTGCTCATGAAAGTGGCATTCATCAAGATGGTGTGCTGAAACATAGACAAACTTACGAGATCATGGATGCCCGTTCGATTGGCCTGTCTGAAAACCTAATTGTTCTCGGGAAGCATTCGGGACGTCACGCATTCAGAGCACGCTTACAGCATTTGGGCTACGAAGTAAATCAGGAAGAACTGGAGCGGGCCTTCCGAAGATTCAAGGACCTAGCTGACAAAAAGAAGGTTGTGTCTGAGTTGGACATTGAGTCCCTAGTCAACGATGAAGTGCGCTATGTTCCGGAGGCAGTCAAACTTCGTCGCATTCAAGTACAGTGTGGTGACCACTGCGTCCCAACTGCCACAGTGACATTACAGTTTACTGAAACCGAAGATGAATTCACCATGTCTTCAATTGGAACGGGTCCTGTAGACGCTGCATTTAATGCTATCAATATGGTGGTTCACGGCAAAGTTGACGTAAACCTTCACGAATTCAAAGTCAATTCCGTCACAGAAGGAATAGACGCTCTGGGAGAAGTGGCCGTGAAGGTAACCGATGGCTCCAACGGACGACAATACACTGGGTTCTCCGCTAATACAGATGTTGTCGTCGCTTCTGCTCAGGCCTACGTTAACGCCATTAATCGTTGTCAGCTTTGCCGGGAAACACCGGAACCAATTCACCCGCAATTCGGAGCTGTATAATGTGTGGTTCGAACATATGAATATCCTCTCTTGTGATAGGAAACACCTGGATGCATTCGTTACAAACTGCTGTGAACTGGCAATTTCCGAATGTGACAGAAATGTTCAACAACGGAGAGAGAGAGAGAGAGAGATGAAGTATGTGCCATTGAAGTATGTGCCATCGCAGCGGTTACTCTATCCCTGCGTTCGATATAGTTTTTTGTTACACATAAACGCGTCAAATCTGTTGATAACGAACATTAGTAGAGTACTAAATGGCATCCGTCATGAGAAGTACTGCATAGCAAAGACTCCAAGCCATCGGCGATCGTCCATGGAGAGTCCATTCTTTCCCGCTTTTGCAAAAGCCACAACATCCTCCTCTGTGGGTACGAGATAGACGCTCCAGATACCTTCTCCCAAGAATGGGAATGTGACCTCTGAAGGCAGAACAGAAGTATCACTTATATAAATCGAACGGGATTCCTTCGAAACTCTTTCCACCGCCTCTCCGGGGTGAGCTCTAGGTGTGATGTTGTCGGTGAATGAGTGCAGAACTTGTTTCTGAAAGTGAGCTATGTGCGTTACTGGAGTCAAATCAGTACATACTGTCATTGCCCACGAAGCGGTAGCAGATGTAGAAAACGCTTCGTCGCTGTTAAGAGAAACCTCTTTCGTAGATTCCGAATCAACGCTTATCGCTGAAGACGACCATGTTTCAAGTTCACCATCCTCCGAGCGAACGCTGTCGTACACCGCGGTTGCAAGAATAGTAAGCACTGCAATAGTCGCAAGACGCTCTGAGTTTGTTAGACTCGATGCAGTTACATTGGATACAAGGTGATTAAGTGTGAGCAAAGATCCCGCGACTGAGGCGACAAAGAAACGCAGACGGGGACCTCGTAATCCTGGCACATAAAAACCGCCGCCTTTCTCAATGGCCTTTGATGGATTCCGGTAGAAAACTGGCTTGGTCTTCGGCGGTTGAGCCTGTGCTCGAGGAGCGCGGCTCAGGGGAAGAAGAGCGGGGCGGGCTCGATAGGACCTCAAAGGTAGTGCTGAGCAAAAGGCAGGGAGAGGAGATAGGATTGGTCGCATTGTGCGGGTTGCGAGCTGTTCGGTGGTCGGCCACTTTGAACGGTTGAGCTTGAGCTCGAAGTACGAAGGTATAAGACAAAAACGGCGGATACATGCCAATGCAGCAGATGCAGAATTTGATGAAATGAATATTTTTGTCGATGGAGCTACGAAGTGAACGCTGAAGCTGTGTGGAAGACTCAAAAGTGTAGGGCTACTACATTCGCAGATTTTGTCGTACGCAAGAGATCTGGTGCGGAGTCTTCTTGTCATTCGCGCTACTGTCGAAATTTGAGATGGACGCCGTCTCATGGTTCTTTGACATTGTTCATTTGCAAAACGTTCTGAAGAGGACGTTGTCAGTGGAGTTTCTTCTTCCTTACAAGAGAAAGCTATTCGGAACAGAAGCGTACGAACTTGTAGACTGTTTACTTGCACACAAACCGCACGGTTAGCCGACGCCAAGAAGCAGTCTCTGAGACCATGCAGCATCAATCGCGAAAAACAAACGCTAAATCGACGCTCGATAGTTACAAGCGGCAAGCAAGCAATCGACAAGCCACAACACGAATCAAATCTTAAGCAAGGAGTTAAAAGCAGGAAAAAGCGACTCAGACTTAGTCGAAAAGGTCGAACTCCATCTCCTCTTCTTCCTCCTCCTCTGACTCTTCCTTCTCCTCTTCCTTTGCTTCTTCGGCGGCGCCATCAGCGCCAGCGCCACCTGCAGCAGGTGCGGCCACAGGTGCGGCTCCGATGGTGCTTATCAAGTCGTCCATGTTGACATTTTCCACAAGACGAGCAAACATAGCGGGCCAGTATGGCTCAACGGTAATGCCAGCAGCCTCGGTAAGCGCTTTGATCTTCTCCTCCTTAATGTACAAACCCGTTAGTTCGTCTCGCATGCGCATTCTTGAAACAAACGGTTTGTTCATGAGCACTTACTGTTACTGGGATTCCGTCGTCGTGAAGAATAAGAGCAGCGTACACGCAAGCCATCTCGTTTGCTTCGGCCATATTTCTTGTTTAAGGTGCGAACGACTCAAACGCGCACAATGATCCCGGCGGTTAACGAAATATGAAGTTCGCGATGAAGGGCTAGAACGTCGGCGGCGATGTGAGGGGTGACGCCGACGGCAAACGCTTGCTTGACTACGACGGTGGATCCATCGCTTACAGAAGCGCTTTACACATTACATCGGCGCACAGAGCTGATCTGCTTTGCCTCACATCGGTATTGCCGAAAATTCCGAATTTCGGTTCTGACGTGCAATGTCGATGTGCGCCGTGACTCACGGCCCATGACCAGCTTTCCTCTCTCGTGCGAGTGATATCAACGGACGTGGTCTTGGACTTCATGGACTTCTTCATAGGCTTCTCGCGTCTTCTCCGTCGCGCTGCTCCGCCGTTTACGCGGCGTCTTTCTCATGGGACGCAACAACCGCAGCACCGTGAATCGTCTGCCCAAGGAGGAGCGCAGCCATCCGCAGTCCAAGGTGCGTCTTGTGCGCAGCGCAAACGAGCCATTGCATCCCTCCATCGTCACACCGCCCGCCACGAGGCGCCATGAATCGAGCGTTCAGGTGGTCAACCCGGCCACCTACTCTGTCCGTTCGAGAGCTGTTTTAGATGACCACTCGCTTCACCTCGTGCTCAAGTACGCGGGGCTGAAGAGTGTGCTCACTGCCATGAACGTTTGCAAGCAGTGGCGTGAAGTGGCATGTCAAATTCTGCATGCTACCAACACGCTAGATTTGTCTGCTTTATACCGCTCTGGAAAGGCGCGTGACACGCCGCCTACGGAGAGTCAAGTGCACGCCTTGCTTTCGAAGTTTCCCCACTTGAACGCGTTGCAACTGAAGAACTGGCCGTACATGGATACGCATCCTCAAATACTGCGAACTTGTACAGAGGCTCGGTTGTCTCCTTTGCAAATTTTGCATTTGGAGGCTATTGTTATAGATGCTGACGTGATGCTACTTGCTATGGCCACGCTGCAACACCTTGAAGAGATTCATCTAGCGCGCTCGAGCAGCATTAATGATGAATTGCTGAGCAAGATGGCTTTGCAAACCAAGGAAACCGACCGCATGTTTTCAAAGCTGGTTGTGTCTCGGGCATCTCGAGTGTTGGGAAACGGCGTGTCCGCACTCATAGCGCATCGCTTTGCCAAAGTAATGAAATTTACACATTGCAGTGCGCTACGCTCGATCGAAAACCCCCAACAAGAGGGTGCAGGCCTACAAGATTTGATACTCTCGTCAAACGTTCGCTTATCACACGCCGACTTGCAAAACGTTGATGTTCATAACCTCAATCTTTCTCAATGTACTTCACTCAGTAACTTGTGCATCGACGTTGTAACTCTTCAAAATCTTAACTTATCTGGATGCAAGGTGTTGTACGGCTTCAGAATAGGAGCAAGAACGACAAACTTTTCAACCTTGAGAACGATTAATGTGTATGGAGCACGTCGATTGCATGCGAATGTGTTACGTTTATTATATGCATCACAAGCAGGGTGTTACGCGAATCTGACAAAACTGGATTTGAATGGATGCAGCATTGACGATTTGGTCCTTGAAAAGTATGAACACTTACAATATGTGGATTGCTCAGGTTGTCGTTCCTTATCTCGTGTGATCATTCGAGACTGCTGGAATCTTGAACGCGTATGTATCAACGGGAAGAAACTACCATTAACACACGTTGAGATGACCTTGCCCGCATCATGTATCGTGGAAGGGATGCGGAAAGAGTGGAATTGGATGTGTTGCGCATCGCACAAAAGTGTGTTTTACACGACGGAGGAGCTCACGAGCTGAGCAGCTTCCTCATTCTAATGAGTGGCGCAGCAAGAACAACGAGATAGGGTCCAAGTATTCTGGTCATGTCTGAATTTTCAGTGAGAACAAATACGGCGATGATTACTCGGGCGGAACGTCAGGGTTTCCCATGATGGTTCCTGGTGCCGCCTTGTACATTTCTAAGCCCTTATACTACGAGAAATCTCTTCGAGAGTGCAAATACGGACACCAGGACAACTGCGTAAGCGCGAGATAGGTTTGTAAATATATTATGGACAGCCCGTTTTTTCCCGAGCATTTGAAAGTCCAAGAACACATTCGTCGTGCCGTGGCGAATGTTCGCTCACTTCAGCTGACGCGTCGTGGGAGGAAACCGTGGACGCGTTCCCACTCGCGTGGTCTCCGCTCCCTACATGGTTGCGAGGTCTTGCGAATGGGGATCAAGCTCGAGATGAAGTCTACACGTATAGGTGAGAGAGAGAGACGTTTGTTTATTTTGAGCTAACACTGTTCAACATCAAACCTGCACCAAAATTTCAAATGTGTCCTTTCATAGTTTACACTGGGAAGCACGATTTCAGAAAAAA
>JASCIV010000824.1:0-11610 GCA_030374735.1 Gracilaria caudata
AAACCTATCATTCCGCTCCTTTTTCCTTGAGTTCCTCCTCCAACTCCCGAATTATGCCATCCCTGCGGGCGACTTTCTGTTTCATGGCCATGTGAATGCCTTCAAGCTCATGAATTCGTTTCATCGCCCGCTCCCTCTCCAGAGCAAAAGCTTCACTGAATTTCAGCTGCTTTTTCATTTGCTCTATCTGGCTTTCAACCTCAGCACTTTGCCTTTTTAGAGCATCGTGCTTTTCCCATTCCTCCCGGTGAAGACGTCCTATGCGCTCTCTCCACATTTTCTGTTTTTCTTTTAGCGCTTTTCTTACATGCGCATTGAAGTTGCAGTTACGCTCCCTCAGTATATTTAGCTTTTGCCCGAGGTCTTCCTCTCCTTCAACTAGACCTTGTATGCGAGCATTACGCTTCCTGTTACGGAAGCTGGAATTCGCTGCGACCAGAATCATACCCAGCTTTAAAACGATTCCGATCATGTTGTTAGAGTTGGATTTGAAAAACAGAGAAGGCAGAGGGTGAATTGTTGAATGTGGGGAGGAAGGGAGAGTAGTCGGGTGGGGGTGCAGATGTTGTAAGTAGCTTGGGCGGCGGAGAAAGTCGAAACACTCTCAGCCCGAAGTCCCTCCCTTTTATACTGTTTCATACAGTCCCCCACCACCTGATGATTTGCCCTCTCACTTCCAACTCCCAAGTTCTACGCTCAGTTGGTGTCAGTCCAGCTGCATTGAAGTACATTACGGTCAAATCACTAACGCATAGTAAAATTATGCTCTCCTCTTCCATAGAATAGCAAACCATAAAACAGCAAATATGATGCTCACTTCTGCCGCTCTTGCATTGGCTACTCCAGTGTCTGCTAGGGGGAGAGAGAGCGAGACTGACAACCCTACAACTAATGCTACAACCACGGTTGTTCATTAGTTCTCACCGCAGTTCCAAGCGATGAGTTCACAGTTGACTTGTCACGTTTCTGTCAGAGCAGCTGGCTCCGTTTTAACTGCATGTGTCAGTCAAACCATCTTTGTTTGCTCATTATGCGACCAGAACAAACCTATCCGAAAACGTTCTTCCACCCATCACATGTATACGACAATCTTCACAAACCCTGGTTTGAACCTGACAGTGCGTTTCGAGAATTAATGACTGTCACGGAGGGCGCCCGAGTTTTGCCACACAACACCATCTCCCACTGTCCGCTTCTGTCACAGAATGCGATAATTTTCATGACAAACTAACGAAGTGAATTGTCTCTCCCATAAGGTTGTACTGCATTAATTCGTTCCTCACCAGCAACTGTCGGCATTCTCGGAGAGTTGGCTTCGATTCACTATTCGCCAATCGGGCTCTGAAACAGAATAAAAGGAACAGAAAGCACCAACATCCACCCGTCCATATCTCCAACCATTCATCTTTCCCTTTCTTTCTTTGAAGTATGTTGATGCCTACAGTACCACCTTGGTGTCGCATATTTTTTTTGAAGAGCTAACCACCGTTTTATGTGCTTGGAAAATACTTTGCTCCAGACGTGCGGGGCATTGGGAAGTTTTCTTCCACGGGGGCACGGGGGCCTTCTCTCCGGGGAGGGGGACAGGACTTCAGGGAGGAAAGCTTTTAATTAAGTCGACGCGAGGAGTGGAGGCCCTGCAACAAGTGGTGTTCAGTTGTTCTTTTTAGGTAAGTGCCCATTTGTCTTTATCCATCACAGTATCCACCACATCACATCCTCATCACCTTGGAAATGAAACTAACCACAGTTTGTGTTTCTTATTTCATCTGCGTTCTGCGTGCTGTTTTCACTGGAATGAATGCTGCAGAGGTGATAGTGTGCGGGGATCTTGAAAACGTTCCTTCATGAGGAAGTATTTCAGGGTGTGCACGGGGTGCCTTTGTCTCCGGGGAGGTGACAGGATACTGAGGAGAGCCGAGAGAGAGGCGGGCGGGAGGAGGGGGAGGCACCCCACGAATGGTGGATTCGGGCTCCTGTTTTGCAGGTTTAAAAGCTCCCGCCAAAGTGGTTTCAGCTCCAACCCTCCTTACATCAGCGACGGGTCCCCTTCTTCCGCCCTGTCGTGGCGTAGTGTGTAGTAGCGTAGTGTTATACACGAGACACATGGCATGTGATGAGTGCGAGAACGTTGGGCGCGAACCACAAAACCAACTGCTTCTTTGCCTTCTGAGATTATGTCATCATCTTGAACCATACTTAGGTAGTTGCCTTAATCTGAGTAAAGTAGACCGCAACCAAACTCATAGCATGAAACAAACGTTCATTGTTCCAGACACACCCATCACCACCTGTCTTCTAAAGGCGGGCAGGTCCTACTTGATAATACGCCGTCCCATCTGGGAAGTACCCTTGGGTAGTAAGGAATTCGTCACGGTATCTGTGCAAAACTGGCATCTGAACATTCGTCATGGTTACTGAACGCCACTACCGTGTTTGTGCGATCCTGAATGCGCATACCATTCTGCACTGCCGCTAGTCCGGGGCTGGTCACCGTGCTTTCTGCGCATTCACTCGCGATCATGCGCGTTCGAGCGTGTGACAGTATGCGATGAAAGCAGAGCGAGGCGCACGATCATCACCATGTTGATGAGATCACATTGACCGTGGATGGACGGAACATACCCAATGGCGACGACGGCGTGCATACAGGGGGCAGGTTGGCGCATGGCCCATTGCCTCGCTCGCACAAAGCAACGCTGCATCTATACTCCAGGCGTAGACTCTGCAGGACATCATGTCGCATGATGCGATGGAACGCGGTGCTGAGGTCGAATTCAACTTGTCAGGACTGCTTCGACTGATACTTAGAAGCCCCAGCTGTTGTCGTTACGTCGATGCGGCGTTGGATAAATATTCGCTTGATTTCAGTTGCTGTCGCGCGGCTTAGTAGGTGTGTGCCCAGTCTTGAGAATTAAGGGAAAGAGATGCAGGCAGAGTGCGTGCGAGGGAAGGTCCAGCTTTGCCACAACCATCATTCACGTCTTCGTTACACATGAGCAAATTGCCAACATCGGCAACAATGGTTGTCATCTACAACACAAGATTTCGTTCTCACATCGAGCCAGTAGCGAGGTCAACGGCATATATCGATATGGCCATGAGCATGACAAATTGCGCATTGAGTTGGAAACGGACGCAGTACTGTTGTGCCAATATCATGCGTTCGTGACCACCTGCAAGCGCTAAACATGGGGATGGTCAGCAAGACCGCTGCCGATTGTTATTGCGAAACAACGAGTAAATAGAGTCGTACGCTAGCAAAGCGAGTGAGGACAACGACAGCGGCGGATCGACTGCCGCCGGCAAGTTGTCGGGAGACGGTAGCGTTCTAGCGTGCGGCGATAAGTTCCATTCACTTTGAAAACCCATGCAACTGATGGTTGTTGGGATCATCGCGCTCGTTTGGCACGAGAAAGATAACCAGCGCAAGCTTAAACGTATCTGTGGCGGGCGGAAGCGCGGCGGGTGCGGTTCTGCTGCTTCCTTGACAAACTCTGGCGGGTCATCGCAAGAATGCTCATAGCCGCAACTGATGTGCACATCTCGCTCATGCTTGCGAATATTGGAACACCACTGTCTTCATCACGATTCAGCAAATGGTACCATGCTCAAGATCCTCTAGCTGTGCGACGGCGTAATAGAAGAGCGACAAAGTTGTAGTAGAGGAACTTATCGGCGGGAACCGATAGCTTGACGGGACAACGTGGACGTGAGTTGAAAGGAACTGCGTGTGAAAGTTCATTTCTGCGATCCATCCGAAGAAATCGTTGAACAAGAGTTTTGACTGTTATTATTGTGCCGTCGGTCTATCCTCTCACACATGCGAAACACTTCCACTCACAACCGCTGCACCTCCTTGTTCAGTCCCGCTTTGTTTTTCACATTCCGTGGAGCATGTCTAAGACAAGAGCACGAACCCATTGCGCACAGCTTCTAGTTCACTCATACACACGGAAATTCTCGCTCTTGTCTTTCACGCTTGCGCTGAAGGCCGTATCGAAACGCACGGCAAAAGCCAAAGAAATTGCCTTTGATCCGCCTGTCCTGTGCCGCTGTGGCCGCTGTTCAGAGCTCATCTTCATCCCCTACAAGTCCATCGTCACTGAGCCTTCGCTAGGTACTGCAGTTGCGCATTAAAGCCTGCACAACGCTTAGCAAGCAGTCGGTACGCTTATCAAACTCTGCTTGTTCCGTCTTCCACGCATTCCAGTAATCGACATACATGTAGTTATTCTTCTCGAATCCGCGAAGCCTAATCCTTCTCGACCGCTTGCAACCTTTCTCAAACAAACGAAAATCAATCTGGCAAAGATTGTCATGTAAGGTTACTCAAAGCTTTGGTTCGTCTCATGTTGCAACGGCCTTGTGGTCTCCAGAGCGGGCACGGAACATCACTTTTGCCAAGAAATGACATCAGCAACATTCACGACTAGACGTATAAACACATGTACGAGAATCCAACTTGATCGCACCTCTCATACTCGCAGCTCCCTTCACCACACGACCTCACGCGTGCTACCTCTGCACGGTGGTGGCATCAGAGCCGCTCTGCACGTTAACGATTCAAGTACAATATCAAAATCGAGCCTGGCAGCCACTTTCGCCACTCGTAACTCTCAACTTGTGAACGTTGGCCTTTCTAGTGAGAGAGGGTTTTTTCGACAACAGTGCTCCGCAGTAAGTCGTAATCAGGCTAATGTGCTCATAAAAAGAACTTGTGAACGAAGACGAAGAGAGCAAAAAATGGAAATCCAAATCAATGTTGCCCAATCTTCGAACGCTGAAAAGAATTTGTGTACGAAGGTACAGATACCTTCGTAGGAATCGTAGAGATGGCGCAATGGACCGATCACGTTCTGGCAGGCTTGATAATGCTCTGTTCTTCCAACTGAGACCACTCGATTCCATATCATCTATCAAGAACCGAGGCTACGGGACTACGGCTTCTGTGCCCTTCACCTTTTAGAAACCCTGCCGTTTTCCTGGATTCAGACCCACCCTCTCGCTCCAAAGCTATTGCTTCACATCTTGTATTGTTCGGGAGAGATTTCGCACTTATAGAATCAGCCAACTGAGCTTTGCTCTCGCACTCAGCTGCTGTTCCTTTATATTCCTTTCCATGTTTCGTTCAGAGCCTCCCATGTTTCCATGAACACCAGCCCGCTCCACTGCTCGTCCCACAGCAGAGCCACGCCTCGTATTGCATCCCTCTTCTTCCTTGCGCTCCACAGCAGCCATCCCAAACACAGCCCTGCACATATTCTCACCTCGTGCATCTAGGCGATGACATACACTCATCTCTCCTCCTTGTCCCCAAACGCATCCGCTGCGCAGACGCCGTCGTTCGCCATCTTCCTTAGCCATGCCGGAGAAGACAAGGAAACCATTGCCCGTCCATTGTGCCAACGTCTTTGCAACCAAGGCATCTCTGTCTTCTTCGACGTCGAATCTTTTCGTCTCGGCGACGATTGCCCAAAAGTTATGAACGAAGCCATGCGAACGGCTCCTGTCGGCATCTTCATCATGAGCCCCGAATTCGTTGCCAAGGAGTGGCCCATGCGTGAGCTTCTGTGCTTTGTGGACCACTACGACCGCGCTGTGGCCGCCGATGAGACCCCTCCGTTGCTCATACCTGTGTTTTACCGTCTTTCCACACGTGATTGCCGTGATCCGAACATGTTCGACACCTACAGTAGCCTCTTTGTTGAGCACGGGTTGGTGAGGCGTGCCATGAGTGGGGTCGTTTCTTTCCAAGCCGTTTCACATGCGTTGGACACTGCCGCTACCATTTGGAGCATCGAAAATGACCTCGGCGCATCTAATCGCGACCGTCCGCACATGGTCGCCACAAGAGAATCATTCCTTCAACTGATTGAAAACAGAGTTCTAGAACGTCTGGGAGAAGAGATGCCTGACTTGATTAACAAATGCCATCCAGTGAAATATGCTCAAATTCAGCACCAAGATGGGTACATCGCAGTGAACATGGTGCCACCAAATCCTCCCAGACTAACTCTGGACTATAGTTCAGCAACCACATGTGAAGGAAATCTGAGAGGTGCCGTTCTAGGCGATAGCGGGAGTCGAATAGTTGCTGTGGTAGCTTCTGGAAAAGGTGGGGTTGGCAAAACGTGTGCTATAAAAGGACTTGCTGAAGACGTTCAAGTCAAACGGGCATTTCCGGATGGTATCCTGTACATTGAGCTTGGGAACGATGCGGGAACATCGGATTTAGTGGAGGGAATCGCGAAGATTGTTGATCGCACTGGAGGTTCGGAACAACTACAGAGAGAGATTAAGGGTGCCAAGTTTGTTAAAGAGGCGTGCGAGAAGGCTGCAAATTGGTTTGGGCAACGCAGATGCTTGTTTCTGATTGACGATATTTGGAAACTGAATGGGATTGACTCGAAAGTATTGGCAACGCTTGGGCTGATTGTCAACGCGAACAGTAGAATGGTATACACAACGAGAGACGAGCATTTTCTGAGGCGCGCTGACAAAGTGATTAAGTTTGAAGCAATGGAAACCTTTGGGGAGCTATCACGGCAAATGTTTCTGAAACACGCTGGCTTTGAAGAAAGTATTGAGCTTGACCACAAGAATGAGAAAGCGCTTAAGTATTTTCTTAGCCTGTGCAGTGGGCTTCCGCTTGGTTTCGGGATTGTGGGTGGCTCTGTATGGGAGTATTCACGTCAGTGCTTGAACGAGCAAGACGCATTGTCAGAGTGTTACAGAGATATATTGTCCCATGAAAAGGACTTGATGGATGAAGAAGCTGAGGACTATGGCAAACTACCAAGGATTGTGGATATGTCTCTCCAAGTTTTGAAAGAGCGGAACAAAGAAGTGGATTTTGGGAAAAGATTCCGGGCTTTGTGTGTTGTTCAAAAACAGCAATCTGTACCTGGAGAGATGCTGCAGAAGCTATGGGCATTGGATACGTTGAAAGAAACTAGAAGGATTGTGGAGCAGTTGGCGAATGTATCAGTTGTGGAAATGACGAGGAAAGAAGGCTCATTTTTTCTTAAGCTCCATGACTTAATTTTGGATGTCGCAACTTGGAAAGCCACTGAAGAAAATGAAACGAAGTCATTCTTTCAAAAACTTGTCGGCAACTACATCTCGTATGATCGAAAAAGGAAGGGAAATGATGGGTTAACATCAGCGAAGAGAAATTTAGGTACGTCTGATCAACCTGGGAATGTGAAAACGCAGGGAGGCGAGAAAGAAGAAGTCGTAACGGGGGCGATCACGGAAGCTACTGGAAGTTCAACGTGGTGCCATGCTTGGTGGAATGTTGAAGATGATGGTTACATTTATAACAACATATGCAGAATATTGAGACGCGCAGGATATACTGCTGAGCTACTGCGCTTACTATCCAAACCGCAATGGATTGTGAAGCGAATGGTAAACGGCGGGATGTTCTGTGTAGAACAAGACTTGGAGCACGGGGAAGCGATGAGCGAAGAAAACGCTTCTCATTGTGCAGACCGCAAGGAGCATCTCGAAATGATCGGTAGGGCTGCCAGGCTGAGCGCAAGGTTTGTCAACAACAACCCTCGAGAGGTTTGGTTCCAACTACACGGACGGTTGCTGGGGCACTCAATGGAAAGCAAGCTGACCAGCGAATTTTTGAAGAGGATGGAAATGTGTGCACCGAAACCATGGCTGAAAGCGTCTGTGGGGCTGTTGGAACAGGCTGGAGGTGGCGCATTTGAAATTTTGAACGGCCCAGGAGAAGTGGTGTGCACTCGTGTGGAGGGGGATGAAATCTGGATTTTGTGGGCGGACCGTGACGAATATGTGATGCACGTGGGTAGATATAACCGAAAGCACAATCGATATGAACATGAAGAACTTAAGGGAGTGAGAGAAGAGAGGTGCATGCTCCACATTGCTTCGTTCTTACCTGACCAACGCAGCGTGGTGACAGTGCACCATGGAAGTACTTATGGAAGTATTCGTGTGTGGAACAGGCACACGGGGGTTTGTGAGCAAACGGTATGGCACAAGTGCGAGAATCACCGAAGCTACATCCAGTTTTACGCAGACGGGACTCGAATGGCCTGCGAGATGTGGAACCATTCCGTACAATTGTGGGATACGCTGAGCGGGAAAACAATCGGGCAGCCGTTGCAAGGTCACAAAGACTGGGTGAGGTGCGTAGCGATGAGCGCGGACGGCACTCGGTTTGTGTCCGGGTCTTGTGATGCAACGGTGCGGGTGTGGGACGCCCAAAGTGGCGACGCCGTCGGGAGGCCGCTGCGAGGTCACACAGGCGCGCTGGAGTGCGTTGCAATCAGCGCGGACGGCACTTGGATTGTGTCAGGGTCGCATGACAAGACGGTGCGGGTGTGGGATGCACGAAGTGGCAACGCTGTAGGGCAGCCGCTGCAAGGTCACACACACTGGGTGAACTGCGTGGTACTGAGTACGGATGGCACTCGGATTGTGTCAGGGTCTTCGGACAAGACGGTGCGGGTGTGGGATGCACGAAGTGGCAACGCCGTAGGGCAGCCGCTGCAAGGTCACACAGAGTGGGTGAGGTGCATTGCACTGAGCGCGGACGGCACGCAGATTGTATCAGGATCTTCAGATAAGACAATGCGGGTGTGGGACGCACGTCGTGGCAACGCCGTCAGGCAGCAGCTGCAAGGTCACACAGAGTGGGTGGCGTGCGTAGCAGTCAGCGCGGATGGCACTCGGATTGTGTCAGGGTCTATGGACGGGACGGTACGGGTGTGGGACGCACGAAGTGGAAAAGCTGTCGGGCAGCCGCTGCAAGGTTCCACACACTCGGTCAGGTGCGTAGCAGTAAACGCGGACGGCACTCGGATTGTGTCAGGGTCTTGGGACACGACGTTGCGCGTGTGGGATGCACGAAATGGTAAGTCCGTCGGGCAGCCACTGCGAGGTTTCACACGCTCGGTGACGTGCGTGGCAGTTAGCGGGGACGGCACTCGGGTTGTATCAGGTTCGTTTGACAAGATAGTGTGCATATGGGACGCTCAAAGTGGCAAGGCCATCGGGCAGCCGCTAAAAGGTCACACAGACTCAGTGGAGTGCGTAGCAGTGAACGCGGATGGCACTCGGATTGTGTCCGGGTCTCGTGACGCGACGGTGCGGGTGTGGGACGCACCAAGTGGCAACACGGTCGGTCAGCCGCTGCAGGGTCACACGGGCGGAGTGCTGCGCGTGGCCGTGAGCGCGGACGGCACTCGCGTTGTCTCGGAAGATTGGTCTGTGCTCCGGCTGTGGGCGGTGAACTCGCATGGCGGCGAGTGTGTGCTCACATCACGTGATGCCGCGTGGCAGCGCACCATCGATTCGCTGGCGCTTACGTGGTCGTCCGGAAGCGATTCAAGCGTTTGGAGGCCAGAGTCAGCAGAGGTAAGCGACGGCACCGAGGACGGAGCTCAGGTTGTGCTTGGAACCTGCGATGCTCCTGTGCGCAATGTTAATAACGGGGATGTGTATTTCGATGGGTACTTCAGATCGTGTCGAATTGTGCGGTAAAAGGAAGCAATGCAGGTGATCATGATCATCATGATGATGATCACAAATCGTCGTGCTTCGTGACTTGGGTGACCTGACGCAGCCCCTCTGAGAAAACCCTGGCCAGCGAGACGTAACGACGTGCCATCCAGGTCCGCAAGGGCAAACGACGAGCTGAGCGATCGCTTGGACCACCGCTGGGTCTCCGCATTTGCTGATGTCCAGTGATGTGACACAGAAAAAGCAGAAAACGCTTTCTGGTCGATCATGCGAGCAGTTTCTTTGACGACAACCTTCTCATCCTCGTCACGTGTTGCACGCAATTTTGACGGGCAAGCTGACCTGCGACTTGTCGAGAATTTTTGATGAGTGTCTCTCTCTCTCTCTGGATGGGAAGGGACGACTGGTGAACGCAGCCAGCGCAAGCGCGCATACGCGCATGTTTTCCATTGTGAGCGCGTGTAGTGACGGTGATTTTATGCAAATGAGAGAACGACAGAGAACGAGCTGCAACATGCTGTAGATGCCTTTTCGAATGAGACGCTGCAGGAAAGACATGGATACGCCACAAACACGAAAGCAAGGCGTTGCTTGTGTGACGCCGCAAGCAAGCCGCCCATTCGCACGCATCGGGTTGCACGCGTTCACGCAACTACGTGATCACGTTTGAACCATGCAAGCAGCCACCACACCTCGGTGTTTGCCGCGCTGTTTGTTGCTTCAAGCAGTGCGTTTTGATGGCCAGCTGTGTAACGCGCTTCCGTACTACGCTTCATGAGCGCCGGCGATTGCGCGCCATCGCCGCTGTCGCGTGCTGCTCTGCGGCGCTCTTCTTCGCGCCTGCAGTTGCAAGTCACGGCGCCTTCGCGTTAGGCATGGGGTACCTTGCGTTCTCGAACCCTGCCAAGCATCCTCCTTCACGCACACCGGTTCACGTCAAACTCGCTCACTCCGAATTTACTTTCTCACAGTGCAAGCACGGAGCTGTTCCGACCACGCTTCGCCACGAAAAAGAGCAATTAGAACCACAACAACCGCAACCCAAACGTTTGAACTTAAAACTCAACTCCGCCTTCACCACGCAACACCGCGTCCCACTGCCGTCGAACGTTGGCCACCAAAACTTCTTCATGCGCCAACAAGCAAAAGTGCAGCTCGCTCATCACTCTCGCCGCTTGCAACTCTCATCAACATGTTAAGCGAACAACAAACTGTTCAACAAACGCAAGTTCAAAGTCATATTCTCGGTTTTACATTCTTGATCATTTGACTACACCCAAGGGCTACACAGCAAATCTATCATTTCCCTCCTTTGTCCTTAAGTTCCTCCTCCAGCTGCCGAATTATGCCATCCCTGCGGGCGACCTTCTGTTTCATGGCCATGTGAATGCCTTCAAGCTCATGAATTCGCTTCACCGCCCGCTCTCTTTCCAGAGCATAAGCTTCACTGAATTTCAGTTGCTTTTTCATTTGCTCTATCTCCCTTTCAACCTCAGCAGTTTGCGTTTTTATTGCATCGTGCTTTTCCCATGCCTCCCGGTGAAGATTGCCTATACGCTCTCTCCACATTTTCTGTTTTTCTTTTAGCGCTTTTCTTACTTGCGCATTGAAGTTGCAGTTACGCTCCCTCAGTATATTTAGCTTTTGCCCGAGGCCTTCCTCTCCTTCAACTAGACCTTGTATGCGAGCTTTACGCTTCCTGTTACGGAAGCTGGAATTAGCTGCGACCAGAATCATACCCAGCTTTAAAACAATGCCGATCATGTTGTTGGAGTTGGATGTGGAAAACAAAAACGTAGAGCTTGATCTGTGGGATGTGGGGGTAGATTTGCGGATAACTTGGGTGGCGGAAAAAGATGGAGCACTCACAGGCCGAAGTCCCTCCCTTTTATACTGTTTCACACCGTCTCCCACCCCCTGATGATTTGCCTTCTCGCCTCCAACCGCCCAAGTTCTACGCTCAGCTGGTGTCAGTTCAGCTCCATTGAGGGGCATTACAACCCCAAACGTGACACAATGCTCTCCCGTTCCATAGAAAACGAACCATTCAAGTGCAAATACGATGCTATCTTCCGCGCCATTCTGCATTGGCTACTTCAGAATGCATTA
>JASCIV010000825.1:0-11590 GCA_030374735.1 Gracilaria caudata
AGAATCCGGCAACGTGCCTTACTTGGACAAGATCTGAGAAGAGTGTTCACAATGACAACTTCTTCGCTAAGCCGATTGCTTCGCGCAAACGGTTGTACGCAAACGTTTTCGGAAAGCCCACGATTACGCTTGGTTGGCTCAGTTGAAGAATTGATTGGTGGGGCAGATCCTATTGCCCATCATTTTGTATGCTGTGTGATTTTCTGTGACTCTTACTACAATCCCGCCATAGACAACCAGGCCCAAGATCGAGCCCATCGTAATGGTCAGCCGAAGCCTGCTCATATCTATCGGCTTGCTTCCAAGCAAACGGTAGAAGAGAGCATTTTGAAACGGGCCATGAAGAAGAGAACTTTGGAACAACAGATTATATCACAAGCCGGGTTTACCACAGATGCCATGCGGAGAGTGCGAGGGCTGCCGAAGATTGACAACTCTGTTGATAAGAGCAGTGTGAGGGTGGCATTTTCCCTCTCAGCGAATGCTGAGGAAGCGGGGACTGTCAAGAACAGTTTTCGGAACAGCGCGGAACCAGATCATGATGAGAAGAAGCCCTTTTACACGCCAGAAAACGGGAGGAATACATTCCCCTTCCGACAGGTCTGAGAGGCCGTCACATAATGTTGATATTCAAAGCTCTTGTGAGCAGTTCAAAGGATTTGGAGCTGGCAAAGTCGTCGAAGCACTTCCTGTCCGAGGAAAGCTTGAAGGAATATCCCCCAAATGTGATAGGGACAAAGACTTAGACGAATATCAGAACATAGCCTCGAAAAGTCTTGCCTGGGAAGACGAATGAGAAGAGATGGCTCTCCAAGTTGCCGAGAAAGAAAGAAGGGACATGGAGGCTGAATTTGGTGACGCGCCTGGTGGCGATCAAGTGGTTTCGTCAAGAATAGATGACGGTTGCCCTAAGGACTCAGAAGACCTGACCCAATTGTTGGATACTTTGAGCCCTATTCGGAAATATGCGCTTCGTGTTCTTGAGCGTATGCACAATGCCCTCTTCACCAATGTTGACTGTTCTATGGCTCTGCCCCCCACTAATATGAGTCAAGAACGGGGAACGGCGTTTGAAAGCAGTCCGTCTGGGGAACCTGAACAGAATGGTGATTCTCAACGCATCGGTGAGGATGATACGGAAACTCTGCTTTACGAGACCGATGTGACTGAGGAAGGGCAAAAAGGCTATTTAGAAGCTCTGACGGACGCCAACGCGGACATAAATTTGTACCTGCCGCTACGCGACGGTGGTCTCGAAGAGCTCAAGTTTTCGACGGTCGTGCACGGCACCGCAGCGGCAGGTTTGGAATGCGCAGAAGACGCGGCCTTCTTCCCGCATGCGTAAAGCAGGATGAGTCGAACTCTGTACGCAACGAGAAGGCAGAAAGGGAAGGGTCTAGAAAACCTGCGGAAGAAGAAGGCGGAGATTGAGGTGAAGCGCAAGCATCAGTTGTCAAGCTCTGTCTCGAATTAAACCTCTAGTCCGAAAGTGTATTGCGGGCTTTGTACCCATCGTTTCGCCGATGAAAGGAGCGCTGAGTCTTCCGACGCAAATTCGATCTTTCACCTTAGGGGCGACGAAAGGAGTGCTGGGTCTCGCGAAGCAAATGCGGGTTTTTACCTTCAGACTTGTGACGACAGGAGCGATGAGTCTCTCAAAGCAAATGCGTACTTTTCACCCGTCGGTTAGTGTAATCTTCGCGATTTTTCTCGCACAAGTCCTACTGTGGGTAGACGGCCGCCTGAAATGGAGCAGGTCTCGAATGGCGAACTGGGAACATCGTCCGCCACTATCGTACAGTCAATGGGCTCTACATCTATACCACAGAAGAGAGATAATCGCTTGTATTCCACTGTGCCTCGTGCCGTTCTTTCTTCCAACACTGGGAAGATCATCACGTACACTGGTGACAGAAGGGATCGACCTAAAATGGCACACAACTATATGTCTTCTGATATGGCTCTATCCCGACGGGGCCGGAGCTAATGGGAGCTCGGGTCGAAACAGTGTTATCAAATCAAAGACCGTCGTATGAAAGGGTCGTTCGGTGAAAGCAAACACCTTCGCTGCAACAGGACGTGAGACAGTAGCTGAGCATGGCAAGAGAGCAGTTCAGGCTAATAAAAACTCGGGTGTGATGCGAGGTATAGCTTAGAGGAGGAATAGGAAAGACTGTCAGTCGAGGAGCTTCAGTGGGAAGGACTGTGACGCTCGGCAGCAATTCATCGTCGCCGATAATTATGACACCAAACATTGTGTTGACTGGTAGAGGAAACACAGATATCAGAGGTGTGGCAAGCGGTGTGCACTGGCTAGGGGCCGCCTCATAACGAGAGAAAGGGCGCCCCATAGAGGTCACGCAGGTCCTAAAGTGGTTGCAGACCAAAGAGGCAATGATGCAATAGGGAGCGCCCCACGAAGGGGAAGCGGGACCACAACTGGAATGAGAATTACGAGAGCAATTTCGATGGAAAGACGAGGGACGAGCACAGGAAGTGTTAGTGTGACTGCTGCAAAGTCATCACGCGGATTTGCGACGACGACAGGTGGAGTCTTGAGGCGGGACGAAGCAGGCCAAGGGTTTCTTGAGCCACCATGACGTGCAGATGTGCCGCAAGTGGTAACAATCCCTGTTGCTGCATCAGGGGCAGGACTTGCAGCTCTGTTGATGTTGTGTCCGATCCACAAAAGGCAGCCCAGTCCTTGAAAAAACCTTCCTCGAGCCAACTACTTCACCCCCTCGGTTGACTGTGCCAGCGACGAGAGCTATCTGCAACAGGCCCGATAGCTCATCTTGACCTTGTATAGAAGTCTTGAGATGCAAAAGCCCGCCCTGGTTTGTGAACGTGCAGTAAGAGCCTACCAGAACTTCGCCGGCAATTGAATGCCGAAACACCTCCGTACCCAGCACGTCAGCAATAATCTCCTCTGTTTCTCTATCCAGATCCATATGTGCAAGCGTTACATAATCATTAGTAGCAATACAATTTCAAGCGCAGAAAGACGCTCTTTGCAGCGCTGAACAATCACTTTGTCAGACATTGCATCCTTAATATGCTGCATTTCTTGATCGGTGGTTGTATTGGGCAGCAAAAAACCTTTTTCATTTCCAACACAAAGACGGCTTATAATGCGAATACCTCTATGGAAGCGTTAACGATCGGAATGTGATCGGCAAGTTCCGCTTCAAACACTCAATAGATGTTTTCAGAAGCACCCAAAGCGCGAGGCAGTAGGGATTCGTCAGCATAGAGACTACCCCCACCTCATTGCTGTTCTCAAAGTGGCAGCGAAGGGCCACTCTGTCTGAAATGGATTGAGTCGGAAGACCGCCACAGGTGAAATGTATAGTAACTAAGCGGACCACGACACAGGCTTCCGAAACTTAGCGAGAGGACTCCCCTTGGTTGGGGTTCAATGCACAAGCGCGATGGGATGGTAAAGTATGAGAACGACAACAACACGCAACATCGTTTAACGAAACAAAGGATCTAGTAAAGCAGTGACCGTTCCCACCACCACCCGATGACCGGTCTGCAGTGACCTCGGCGTCATCACGATCACATATTAGAAGAATTCTACAGGCATTCAAATTCGATACCTATTCATAAAAACAAGACGCAAGAATAAACATAAAAAGTTTGAGAAAGAACCAGTTAGTCATCCTTCTCCAGGTCGACTTTGCATCGATTCTTCGCACAATGGAGCTGATAGCGTTTCTTTTTTCTGAGGTAAGTCGTTCGCGCTACCTCCTCGAGGTCTTTTTGTCCCATGTTCAATGACTGTTTCCACCGCTCATGACTCTTATAGACTTCTGTGACCAAGTCGTTCTCCTCCTTGGCAAACATTGGACCACTGTTGTTGTTGAGGTTCGAACTGACACTGGCTTCCTGGATTTCGATTTGTTGCTGGACCATATTTTGAAACACATCTATTCGCTTCGATACGTTCTCAAAACTATCTTGCAGATCCGCGCTTTTTCTCTTCTTCACCACAGGCTTCAGATCCAAGTCCCCGCCTTCGCGCCTCGAGCCAACCCCTTCATCACGACCACCAACCCCCGAATTAATTAGTTTCGTAGCTGTTTGAAGCAAGTCTATATCCTAGTCGGCCGTTCCAACTCTGCAGACAACAACATTACTAGAGTTCGCTTGGATTTCATGGTCCGATCGTTGGAGAGCGAATACTCTAGAAAATGAGTAATGCGCTTCGGATCATTCTACCCAGAAGCAGACCACTTGTTGTATATTTCAGTGAAGTTTGTCTTTGCTTTGTGAAAATGGTCCTTCAGCACGGCTGCCTCCCTCTGGCAAAGTGGTCTCTGATTCGAGTCCACTTCGTCCAGATATCCCGTAAAGTCCTCCCTCGAATCAACTGAGGAATCATTGAATCAAACAGCAATTCTTCCCCAGAAGCATTCCCTCGTCACGCTTCCATCCAGTTGCCTTCTCGAAAGTCTTTCTCCTATAGAACGCAGTTGGTGTTTACATCGCTCGTCATCCCGCAAAAGAACAAGAAGGCGGGCGAACTCATTCAGAGTGAAGTTCGGCCTTGAGTCCGAAGCAGGTCGGTCCATGTTTCTCTTCAATATTTTCTTGAGCGTATTCATAACCACCATACGCATACGGTCTTTATCATTCACCGAACGAACGCATGTCTCAACTTCCGGAAGCAGATCCCAGATGTGTAACTTATGCATTGCCTATTCCTCCCAGTAGAAGAAGCTTGATAGCTCTTCGTTGTTTTCTAATAGTTTCGCCAACGGTACCGCATAAGCGTTCTCAAAGAAAATTTTTAGCAGTAGTCGAGTCAAAAATTGAGTCTTCGATCGATTTCGCCGCGTTAGATTCCAATGTTTCGACAATTTCTTCAGTTACGGCACACTCTGAAGGTTCATGTACGTATATAGGCGAGCTACTGTATCTGATTCGCAAAAACGCATGTCGCAAACGGAGAACTTGATCGCTGCGCAAGAGGAAGTGCTGCTGGTGTTTTTTGCTGTTGTGTATTTGCTGATACAATGGGAGGTTGACGGATTGCGGGAGGTCGTTGGTCTTGTTTGGACGGAGGATCAGGCCTTGACACAAGTTGGTTCGCAGCTTCGACACGGTGTCGCGGAATTGAAAAGGGCGGGCCATGTTTCCTTGGACTTCGCCAGATAAACGGGTACGTTTGCGTCGCAGCAGAAGTCATCGGCGAAACGCCCGAAATATTCTGGTCTTCATTGAACGCATGAGACGCAGAGTTGGCGGAATTCGACGAAATGTGTGAAACTACGGCGACTCTCTGGGTTTGCTGCGCAACTGGAAGGCGTGAAGTTTGCTCTGTTTGAAGAGATTGACGACGAGGGGAAGGATGGTTCAAGTTAGGTTCAAGCTGAGTTCCTGTCTCCATCGCGGATCGGACGGCGGCATCGAGCACATTAGAGTATGCCGAGTTGGGGTGTGTGGCACGAGGAGATTAAAGGTTGCCGGCGTACTGCGTTCCTCTCTTGCGCCGTACCCTACCGCCGTAGCAACCGATATTTTGCACCCTAAACCTACGGGGCCGACAAAAAGGAGAGTGGGCCGAGGCGTTGATCCCCCTCGCGATCCTGATTTACAACAGGGAGCCCGAATAGGGCTCTTAGGAAAAGAGTGGGGTCTCAACTCAATAACCAATCGTACTGCCACACGTGCATTCACGCCTCGTTCACGGCGTGAATTCACGCCTAGTTAAGAACGGCCCTGACGAGATCTGCGCTCGGCGTGGCCAGGCGGCTTATAGCGGCGTGCGGCAGCTCGTCACCCTCGCGCACACCGTCGCGCAGCCGCATCAAGTACACATGGCTGTGGTGGTTGAGCACGCCCAGCGCCACGAGCTGGCGCACGGCGCCTTGCACAATGCGCAGACCGCGCCGCCATGGTAGGACGACGGCATCGCGCCCCTTCGTGCTCGCGCGCGACCGTTGTCGAGCGGGAGCAGCTCGTCCAGGTGCGCGTACAGCTTGCGCGCTACGACGACGCCCGGCTACGACGCCCTGTGAGGAAAAGTGATGTTCCTTAGATGCCCTACAGATCCGAACAACGGACATCTCAAGCGCATCATTGGTATATCTTCTGCACATCCAGGACGTTCTAATGACTTACACTCGATGAACGCATGATGAGCGTAAATGATACCCTTATTCCATGCAGAGGATGCCCTTAGTCTACGTTTAGGATATCCTATTGATGCACGAAGATATGTCCCTGTGATGTCACGAAATCCTTCGGACATCCAGCGGGCATCACGACATCCGTGGGACATCTCTTCGGGTGTCCTAGGTATACCACCTGCGCACCAACTGGATGTCATTTGAGCATCTCAGGAACATCATTTAGGAACATCCTCGAGACATCCATGGTACGTCAAATGTGCATCTTCAGATCTCCGGATTTTCACATCGGACATCACATGTGCATCATTCGGGTATCATGTCACATCTCTGGGACGCTACGACGACGCCCGGCCAATTCGCGTCTGTGGCCATTTCGCGGGCAACAGAAGCTGCCCCACAGCCACCACGTCGTCCCACTGCAGATAGTTTCCGTCCAAGTCCACCTTCTTCAACGGGTGCAGCGAGGTGCGAAGCGAGGGCATTGTGCTTCTGCTGTCAGTCGTGCAACCGCAACACTCCTATGGCGCGTACGCTGCCACAAAATTGCGCCAAGCTATCTAGCTCAAGCGCCAGTGCTTCAGTGTCGCTTCCTCCAGCAAACTGTCGCGCGCTTGCACTATATGCTCTTCGCGCTCATGTGAAGCCAGGACGTTGTGCGATGCTCCGAGCTGCGTAACCTGCGTAGGCCCTGCACCACCTCGCACACTTCGATCCATTGTCCAGACAGACACCTTCCGAGTGTCAACCCAGTCAAGCGCTGAAGTTCACTTACATCGCCGACGCTGCACACAGCGTGTGCGCTCGCGTCAACCGCTTCGAGTTTACTCAGTCGCGGCACCTTTTTGTCCGCCATCTGCACCACTCCGCCCCCCAAAGAGCATGAAGTAGCGTTGAAACGCCTTTTCCTTGACTTTCTGGTCGTATCTCCTGCGCACTGCATCAATCAGACTGCATCGTTTACCATTTCCCACCTTCTTCATTTTCACAAAGCTCTTCCTTGGCCCATCGCACAGCCTGTATCGCGCTACGTCTGCTGTGCCGCATTCCAGCCGATCCCATTCTACGCCAAGCCACATGCTGTCTCCACGGCCTTGCAGCTTACCAGCAGAGGCCACGGTTTCACCATCTCCCACAACTTGCAGTCGTATTCCTACCTTTAGTTGACATTCCTGTCCCATGGTGTGCCCCGCGTTTATAGCATTCAGAAGAAAACAAGTCAAACACTTCGTGCCTGCTCTTCACCGCTCTTCCAATTGCTTTTCACAAAACGCTGCGGGCCTTCTCAAGAAGTCGCCTGGTTGGACGCACATTGCCTCCGGTAATATTGATACATCGCGAGTGCTGAGAACATCCCCAGTATAAGATGCGGATAACAATCTGAATCATGGCTGTTGACGAGTATCCTTCGGGCTTCCGCCTCCAACGACAGATTGAAGAACACCAAATCTCGTCGTGATTCGCCTTCAAGGGAATTTGAGAAGAAGAATTGAAGGCACGTCGTCCCTCGCTCCGTATCGACGGACCTGAATTTGCCACTCAAGGGAGAATGTGAGGCGCCGATATGAATAGAATGGTTTACTTCGTGCCTCCCAGAACCGTCGGTCAGGCCCTGAGATCAATTATATATCTCGTTCATCAGAGTAACATCTGACGCATGCAATTGTTCTTCTGCAATAGTTACTGCATGATTCAGAAAGAATGACATTGAGCTAGAACGCGGAAGATTAGACTGACACTCATTATATACCTCACAATAATTTGTACACGAGTCAAAATCCGATGATTTCACAAGCTTCATTATATACTCATCTTTACAACCGAGAGACCGATATAGCTGAACTGCCCCTCGCTTAAGCAAATGCCCTGAGTAGGCTCTTGTGTCTCCTTTCCTTATGCCGACGGAACACAATCGACTATGTAAAAGATCATTGAACTTGGCCACCGAAAAGACAGTATCATGCTGCAAAAGCACCCCGGCATTTGTCTCTTTCATGTTACAGAACAAATAGCCATCGTAAGGACCACGAAGGCAAAGCAACGATAAAATAGTCACAAATGGATCCGTAATAACAGAATTTCTCAAAAGATTGCTTCCAGTCCATTCTCGGATGTGATGCACTCGCTCATTCGTAGAGTTCTTTGTTACAGCTGGAATAGTTAGCGAGATCGAATTTGTCGTTGTCGAAACGTGTTGATATGAAAGATTTAGAACTTCATCATATCGTAATCCAAGATTCAAGGCAAGACTAGAATAGTATGTAACAGAATATCTTCCGCCTTCACTGCTCCTAAGTTTCCAAACCAGAACTTCTCTGAAATATCATAAATGAGTTTCAGGGTTATCAGACGTGCTCTCAACGGCATATCACCATTTCTAGAACGCAGAACCCTGTATGCTCTCCGAAATCTGTTAAGATCTTCATTGTTTATAAGCGGATTCCCCATGCATCCAATCCCTGCTTTGGGATTCCAAGAGGAACAATGCCCATGATTAAGGTATAGATGACGCAGTCCTTGATACAAGGAAAGGACTGATTCATATCCGAGCATATTATCCTTCTCATAGTTGCAGTGCTGCGCGATTAGATTTATCACAAATTCAGAGCTGGACGCAGTTACCTCCTTTGGGACACTTGCACGGTTCTTTGCGACGTAAGCCGGAAGAAGACGTTCTGCTATTGCGATATTAGCTTTGATGGCTTCGCTGTTCGCAGTTTGTGCAAGGCGTTCGACAGGAACAGGTGCTGTGAACTCTTTCTTACCTTTTCTTGGTTGACCTCGTCTACGTTTTCCGTTCCACCTATGTAACAGCGATTTATACATCTACGTCATTGAATACCGGTGAAGGAAAGAATTTGTGAGACGAATATAGCAAGAGTAGATGGAAAGGCATGAACTTCCAGGGAGGCGGCGCCACTTGCTTTTTCTGGACGGTTAGGAATGATGGCTATAAAGTACAGGCACTGAACGTGGACAACGAATGTTCAAATTGGACTTCTACTGTCATGCGGAAAGAAATGAACATTCACTTAGGACGTCTGACATTGAACGTTCACTGTGAACGTTCAGTTCCAAGGAATGACAGTCTAAACGCTCTGTGAACATTTTTGGTGAACAATCATTCCCCCCACTTTGACAGTGAACTTTCACTGTCATAACCCTGAAAATGAACGTTCACTATGAACGTTCACAGTGAACGTTCAAAGTGAAGGTTCACAGTGCGCGTTCACTGTCGTGCCCTGACAATGAACATGTACAGTGAACGTTCACTGTCGTGCCCTGAAAAATCAACGTTCACTATGAACGTCCATTTTCAAGGATTGACAGGGTAAACTCTCCGTTAACATTTATAGTGGCCAATCATTCCCCTGAACTTAACAGTGAACGTTCACTGTGAACGTGTACAGTGTACGTTCATTTTCAAGGCATGACAGTTAACGTTCACAGTCAACGTTCTCATAAGAGTACCATACATCCGACGTGATAGTGGCCTTGCACTATAAAAGCCCTTCGAAGAAGTGTATCTGTATTGTAAGGACTTCCTCTGTGTCATGATTCTGCACGGCATTCGTTGTTTTTCATATATAGTTTCCATCTGTTTCACTCGTGTTGAGAATGAGCATTCGCGGAATGGGTACATCCAGCTTTTGAATGGAAATATTGACTTTGGTGGATGTGCTTGTGAAGAACAAACAAAAGTTTTACTTAATAGTTCATTACCTTACAGTTCATTTGCATGGAACAATTTGAGAATAACGGTTAAAGATCTCAGAGACCCATTCAAGTCGTAGACATCATGAAAAGTTTTAAGTGCATTGCTCTAATTAACGGCCTCTACCTCATTGTAGATGTTCCAATTAAGCGGTACAATCTCAGAAGCACAAAGAACCAGGTCTCTGTAAAGCTTTTAGGCATTCTTCTGGCCACTTTTGCACCACATATCGTTACTGTACCCGGGCCAACTTTGTGATCTACTCTTTGCGTCCTTAAGAAAACGGAGAAGGCAAATGCCATGCTCTGGAACCCCAAATGTCCATATCGCGAGAACTCTCTCAATTTTCTTTGGCATTCCCGGAACATATCTATTACTTGCCACTCGATTAGTTTCGGAAATCACACGATCTTGGTTAGAAGAACGAGGTTGCTTTGGTACTTCGATTGGAGTAGATCCCATGTCGGGCACTACATCATTTCCTTCCTGTGCAACATATCCTTTCGGTATTGCGGTGAGAACTGAGGCTGGACTCATTTTTGTGGCGTCACTAGATAAATGAGTTGGTGGGCCTGTTGAACTTCGAACAGGTCTTCGTTGCATAAGGGTTGATAGCCTTCCGTGTAATACATGAAAGTGTACCAAGTCGTGATCTGCGTAGTGGTTCAAACCATTTTGCCCCTTTAGTAGTGTCTTCCTTGACTTGACCGATGTTTGGGCGAATGAAATATTATCGGCTTGCATCCTTGAGGCAAAGTCTTGCTCGGATCAGATTTGAATTGGAACCACAAATCCATTGCCGGTGCCTCCACCTTGTAGTAGCCGTCGGGACTCTCGCCGCTCCATTCGATGAACGAAAATGAAACTTACAATATCGACACAGGGAACTCGTGTGGGTGCGACTCAGGGCATTCCAAACCTCTCCTTTGCTGTATTTAAGCCGCAAAGCTATCTAATATAGCGGTTGCGGCTCTTCAAAAAGACGCCATTTGAAAAACTTTTTTCGAAACAGGTCCCAGACATGCAGCTACAATTTGGTTTCCTTTTGCTGTAGTAGGAAACACACAGACCATCTTGTGTCTTTTTCTTCGCTTGGTGTTAAAATGATAGTTATTCATTTGGAAAACAACTTTCTTAGTTCAATAGCGAAAGGAATTTTTGCTGAAGATGTATAATGAGCTTTTCAAAAATTTCTCTCTAGAGTGTAAGGCATTCTATCTTCTAAGCAGCACCGGCAAATGAAATTAAGAACAAACCAACAGACACAACAATAAATCTTCCGAGACCATTTTCTCTTCGTTAAATGTCTTGCAGTAGTTTTGGTGCAAACCACCGGAGGAAAAGACCGCCTCGCGGTAGCGCACCCACAGGGGGTTGAGACCTGCTCCCTTGCGGGTAGGTCAGGGGTAGAACCCTCCGATAGGGCTTGCGCTAGCCGGTTGTAAATCAGGGAAGCCCGGTCGGAGGAAAGGGGAAGAATCGGTACGTCAGCCCACGATGTGGGGATGCCACAGCGTGTGGAGTAAACCGTGTAACGGTTACGGGATCCGGAAAATGTCCGGGTAATGAGCGGCGCTCGGTGGCACTGACTGACGAAGAGCGGGAAGTATTCCCGATATGGCGGGCCAAACCTGGCAACTCAGGGCCAAGTGGCGACGGTCCGTAAGACGGAAAAGATAATAAAGAAAGGGTCCGTGACGACGGATGTGCACTTCTTAGTGATAGAGGCGGATGAAGA